>LPNX010028333.1:55170-102670 GCA_001517045.1 Pseudotsuga menziesii
TGTACTAGGCAAATAAGACAAAAATAAATGAATTAATGTCTAAGTGGGTAATACTATGGGTTTGATTATTCTAACAAGGGATCGAACACAACTTATATCAAGAATTTTGTAAATAACGAACAAGGTCCTCTCATTGTGTTTGAACTGACTTAAGTGATAGGTCCATATTTTTTAGAATTTATGCAAATTTATTTTAATTGATGGTCTGAAAAGTGTCTTAGCTGTGATTTCAAGTGGTGTGGAAGGTCATCAAGTTCACGTGACTTCAAAATTGATGGCCTAAAGGTTCATAATTTGAAACAATGTGTCATGTTTTTTAGTTTTTCAACAATTTCCTTATGCAAATATGTGATTAAAATGACCAAATTAGACAAAATTTCAGACGTTAAATAATGAAATAAAGGACCTAAATGGTAAACATGTCATAAAATTTTAGATATGAGCATTATTTTAAAGAAAACTTTGAACAACACTAAAAAACTACTTCTCAAAGTGTTTTTTCTTACATTTTTAAGGAGGTTTCCAAGCCTTCCAAATTTGAGGTAAAATGTCCCTAAATCCTTAAAAAATGATCCTAAAAGGTCATAATAGGAATCAAAAAGTGTTTTGTATGTCAACTAAGGTTCTGCAAAGTCTAAAATGAACTCAATCCAAGGCCAAACATTAGTGATCACATAAATTTTCAATCTCAAGCTAAATGCACACAAAACTTTAAAATCCTTCAAAAATCCCTAAATCCTAGTAAAATAGAGGTAAATATTGTCTAAAAATTATGTTATAATATTCCTAAGACATATACAATAGAAAAAAAATCAAATGATACAAAACTGAAGATCCAACCATAAAATAATCAAGATCCATGACTATACCTCACTGTGGGTATTATGTTGTTGTATTGAAGCATAGAGTGGTGGCACCACACATTGGTAACCAAAAGGGTCGTTTTTGTGTGGTAACTCTATGTGTACACAAGAAAAGGGCGTTACCAAACTCAAAGGAGGAAAAATCAAGATTCGAGCCAAATTTTCTTGAAAAATGGAAAATCAAGGGTTGAATTAGGCCGGTTTTGACCTCCAGAGCTGAATTAAAGCCTTCATAGACCAATATCAAGAATGAATTAAGAGAATTAAAATGTAATAAAAACCCAAACAAGAGGAAAAGGTCAATAAAACTAGTTTCAAGAGAAGAACCCCTTCGCTCCCTAGTGGAGTCCCCATATAGTTAGTAGAATATTCTACAACTTAAGCTATATCATACTCTCCTATTTCTATGGGGTGGGTGAATCCCAATTGACATAAAACAAATCAATTATAACAATAATACTAATATATTAGACCTTCTTTCATGGAATTTGAGAAGGGGAGGAAGGGAGGAGAAAACCTCTTGTAGCCTTGAAGTTTGATGGAGTTCCTTGATGGATGATCTTGCAGCCCTTTGAATTTACTTCACACCTACAAATATCACCACAAAATACTTCCTACTATACTACCAAACTATCTTTAATAAATATAGATTAGATCTACTTTCTTACCAATTCTAACTCAACATAAAACTTGAAAGGAAAATATTGAACAAGAATTGGGAAGAAAACTAAATTGATTCATAATAGATGAGCATGACGAAATACTTACAATGATTGAAGGTGCATTTCTTCTTCATTGCTTATATCTACTCCTCTACCATCCATGCCTTTTATTCCAAAAAAATTTGGAGTAGAAAAGTGATTTCTATCCCTCAATTCCTTCAGCATGCCTTTTCTCTCAATTGTGTCTCCTCTAATTCACCTCATATTCCTTCCTTATATAGGGTTGAGGTTTGTGCACCCAATCTCTTAAAGATAAATCCGGGATTAGGTTTTTTTAAGATTTTTTATTATTTCCTTCAAGAAACCCACTTTACATAGTTTTTTAGGAATCAAACTTGATTTTGAGTATTTCCAGGAAAATTAATACCCATGTTAGGTATTTTTTCCACTGTGTCAGTTATAGGAACTGGGTTCTTACCCTTAAGTGGTCATGGACTTGGCCTCTTTAGAGCCACTTTTGTCTTCAAAAATTTCTTCCTTTGTGGAAGTAGTGGTCAAAAGAGAGATTGAATCTCTTAATTGTCCCAAAATTCAGATATTCATGTTGTGGACGAAATAGAAATATGTTTTTAGAACAACACTC
Source organism: Pseudotsuga menziesii (assembly GCA_001517045.1). Lineage (NCBI taxonomy): Eukaryota > Viridiplantae > Streptophyta > Pinopsida > Pinales > Pinaceae > Pseudotsuga > Pseudotsuga menziesii. The sequence continues at coordinate 57,339 of LPNX010028333.1, forward strand.
TCAAGGGTGTTAATTTTATTGTTAACTGGTAACATCTCTCAAATATAGGGAATTTCCAAACTGATTTCAGTGATAGAGATTACGACCATGAAAATGTAGAAATAAGTTAGACATAGTTATCAACTTTATGTAGTCCGCATTAAGGAGTTACCGACAAAAGGGGAGTCATGTGTCAAGGAGATTCAGGTGATAAGTGAATTTGAGGACGTATTCTTAGATGCACAAGGGTTTCCACCCAAGAAAGACATTGCTTTCAGCATTGATTTGGTTCCTGAATAGGTGCTTGTGTCCAATCTTGCTTACCAGACGAGTGCCTCACAGATGAACGAATTGAATAAGCAATTAGAAGAATTGTTGGAGAAGGGTTACATACGCCCTTGTGTTTCTCCTTGTGGAGCTCTAGTGTTGTTTTTTAGGAAGAAGGATGACACATTGAGGTTATGTGTATATTATTGGTAGGTGATAAATACACCATCAATAAAACGTATCCCCTATTGAGGATTTATGACATCTTGGATTGGCTGAGATGGGAAAAGGTGTTTTCAAAAATCAATTTAAGGTCTCGGTATTACCAAGTGCACAGAAAGGATGAATACATAAGTAAGGATGCCCTCAGGACTATGTATGGGAACTATGAATACATAGTGGTACCCTTTGGGTTAACTATTTCCCCACAACCTTTATGTGCTTGATGAATGGTGTGCTCAGATAACTCTTGGAAAAAATCATCATAATATTCTTAGATGACATTTCGGTTTATTCCAAGTCAGAAGAAGAACATGAAGAGGATCTTAGGATTACGTTGTAGATTCTAAGAGAGAACTAAATATATCCTAAGTTTAGCAAGTATTTCTTCTATAACAAGAATATATCGTATTTGGGTCACATAATCTCTAAGGAAGGCATAATAGTGGCCCGTGATAAGATAAAAGTGATTCTAGAATGGCCTACTCCCAAGAATTTGACAGAGTTCAAATCATTTATGGGACTGGTAGGTTACTATAGAAGGTTTTTATAATCCTTCTATTGGATCGTGAATCTAATCACATCCTTGCAAAATAAGGGTGTAAAATTTATATGGGACAAGAAGTGTGAGGATAGTTTTAGAATCTTGAAAGAGTTGCTCACATGTGCTCGAATATTAAAAATTCTAGATCCATACAAGGAGTATGTGGTGTGCACTGATGCATCATTGGTTGGACTCGGTGGAATTCTAATGCAACATGGGCATTCCATCTTCTATGAATCATGAAAGTTGAAGGATCACGAGAAGAACTATGTTACTCATGATTTGGTGTTAGCTTCCATAGTTCATTCACTCTGAATGTGGAGGCATTATCTCTTGGGGAGCAAGTTTGAGTTGAAGAGAGACCATTAGAGCTTAAAATATTTATTTGGTTATCCTCAACTAAATGTAATGAAATCTAGATGGATTGATATCTTAATCGAATTCAATTTCGAAATCAAGCACATAAAAGCTAGGGAGAACATAGTAGCCAATACACTTAGTAGAGGAAATAAGTTAATGAAAGTTTCAATTGTTAGTGGTTGGAAGTATGATCTAAAAATCAGGTTGCAGGAGGAATTAAAAGGATATTGTTTTTATTTGCAAGTTGCAGAAGCATTGCAAATAGGCCATGAGCCATTGAATTTTTCCAATTATGCATTGAATGAATATGGAATTATTCAATTCAATGGCATAATTTATGTATCAGTTGGAGGTGGATTCAAGAAGATTATACTTCAAGAGATACATAAAATTCCTTATGTAGTTCACCCTAGTTACCAGAAGACATTGAAAGTAGTAAAAAAGGATTATCATTGGCTGAGAATGAATAAAGAAGTTGTCAGGTATATTGGTCAGTGTTTGGTATGCCAAAGAGTGAAAGAAAAATAAAAGCACTTTGTTTTCCTATTCCATCCATTTTCTATGCCAAAATGGAAGTGGGATGTAGTGACCATCGATTTTATGACAAATTTACAAAGGAAAATGAAACAACATGATTCTATTATGGTGGTGGTTGAAAAACTACCAACCTTTGTTAGATGACATAGTTACATGTGGTAAGGGCAGGCCCTATATTTCATACTTGAGAGGGAACAATTCTACCTCAAGAAGTTGAATCCATAAATGGATACTTTAATAGTTTTAAAGAATCATTGACAAAAAAAATATGTATACATGAAGTATACATGAAGGAAATTGCCAGGCTGCATGGTATTCTTAAAGCAATAGTTTCATATCAGGATTCAAAGTTCACTTCAAACATTTGGAGGGGCTTCTTCTGAGAGTTTGGAACCAAAATCAACCTTAGTACTCCATATCATACACAGAAAGATGGGTAGACTAAGTGAGTAAATTAAATCATAGAGGATATGATCTGAATGTACGTGATGGATAAACCTAGTAAATGGGAAGACTATATGTACTTAGTGGAGTTTGATTATAATAATAGTTACCAGGCCTCATTATAGATAAGTCCATTTGAATCTCTTTATGGAAGGAAGTGCAACGTCCCTGTAAATTCTGCAATCTCGTGGATAGGATGATTATAGGGACATAAATGATTCAAGAAATGGACATTAGAGGAAATTTGGGGTCTAAAATGGGCCTTATAAGAAAACGTGCCAACAATCAATTTTGTGAGTTGGAATTCAAGAACCAATAGAATTTCAATAAAATGAGTCAACCATAATGGTTGAATTGACATATTTGTCATAAAATAAAACTACTTTTTTTTGTTCATATTTTCAACATATCTCCTTGTGTTTTTACTCAAATTTCAGGCAGGAGAGCTCACTGGATGCGGAATATAATTCCGTGGAATATAATTCCGCGTCTAATGAGTACCCACAGTGCATACTTTTTATGGACCCTGCTACCCCAAAAATAAGAAATACCTGAAAAAACATGATGATGTCATCATCACATTTTTTCAGGAATTTCTTGTTTTTGGGGTAGCAGGGTCTTTCAAAAGTATGTAGTGTGGGTACTCGTTGGATGTGGAATTAAATTACACATATCCAACGAGCTCTCCCTCTCAGAATTTGAGTAAAAACACAGGGAGATATGTCAAAAATATGAACAAAAAGTAGTTTTTTTCATTCTTCCTCCAAAATTAATAACTATTATTTTATTATTTTAACTATTATTTTATCATTTTCCTTAGGAGGCCCATTTTACACCTCAAATTTCCTCTAATGGTAGTATGTAGCTAATATTAGGTAGAACTTGAATATTTTTGAAGACAGGAAGAAGAGTAATGAAGACAAGGACAAAACGCACCGGGAATTCAAAGTGGGGAATAGATTGTTCTTAAATGTTAAAGGAAAGAAAATTTTGTTGCAGTTGGGTAACTGCCAAAAATTGGTGGCTATATTTTATGGATCATTTAAAGTCTCGAGTAGAGTTGGACTAGTGGCCTATGAGCTAGCTTTTCCACCCATGATTAAAATACATTTTTTTTCATTTTTCCTTATTAAATAAGTATTTTGATGATCCTAATCATATACTTGATTGGTATATAATACAGGAGGAACCTAAAGGGGAAATCTAAGTTCATCCAATCTGCATATTGGACAAAAGGACCAAGGCTCTCAGGAAAATGGTTGTATAGCAGGTAAATGTCTAATGGTCTTCCTACAACCCTGAAGGAGTGAATTGGGAACTAGAATATAAGACATGGGAAGAGTATCCCCATCTCTTTTGAAGAATTTCATATGCAAATATCTTGTAAAGTGTTATGTAAAAAATTTTGGGCATTATAAGCATTTAGGATGGTGTATATTTTAAGGGGGGAGGGGATTGTAACACCCCAGTTAAAATCCTAGTTGATAAATGTAAATCTGTAAATGATTATGAGTGTCACGTGGAAAGAATCATTGTAAAATTTTGATATAAAACTCAAACTATCCACAGATGAAGCCAGAATGTTGGAATATCAGGGAATCATGTGTTCACCCAAGACAGTGAGAGGGGGAGGGTCTTGTAAATAACCTGTTAAGACAAGTTATAATATTGTTTAGCCTTACTGAATTGGAAGAAATCCTTTTATGTGTCTGAATTGACCAATTACCTACCTTCTTAACTATTTTCCCCAATCATTGAATGCATGACGAAGATTGGTGGAGAATTCTAGTATGTGGAATTAAGGAAGGATGGGATGACTGCACTAGGAGAGGATGTTGTCATATGTAAATATTCCTTTCTCCCACACTCTTCCTACCTTAACCTATAATTGCAAAGTGATAGGAGACAAGATTGCACTCACAGGAGGGAGCAGGGTGGTGCAATTATCTCTCATAGGGAAAGAAATGGAAGGGAGTTACGTGGTTTCTAGGAGAGAAAGAGATTCGCAGAGGAGAACAATCCTATAAAGAGTGAACTTTATCATAACAGAAGAGGGAAAGACACTAATTTCTTGTCCAATTGAGGGATTCGTTGGTTAGATGTAGACTGTGTCTAGAACTATAAGTGAAGCATCTCGTTGGACTGGTGTGCAATGGTAATTGGGATGGTGTGAAGTTAGAGTGCCAAAGATAGGATTGCAACCATCTTGTGTTTGTGAACTTGTCTATCATTTCCCTGTTAATTCCAATGAAATGGTTAATGGGCATGAAATTGACTTGGTATAATTCTAAACATAGAGGATCATGATGTTTATCATTGTTGTGCTCATAAAAGGAAACCAAGGATATGAATTGCATAGTTTGACATGGATTTGGTTGGAAGCCAGTAAATATTGTTTGTCAAGTGCTAATTCCTGATATTTTGGAACCCTAAGATATGTCTAGTGGTGGATGCATGAGTCTCATCTCAAGGATGGTTTTCTATTGAAATATTGTGAGTAGAACTACCTAAGCTTGGGTGGAGCATGGCTACCATAAGTCCAGCTGCTAATAGTCGATTTTAGATAAGTGACGGATCTTAATATTACTATGAATGAGAAAATGTGTGCTTTGTTTGTTGTGTCAGAGAAATATGTGAATGTTTTCAATGTATGTATGCTTATTTATTTCATGCCTATTAGAGGGGTCATTGTCACAATTAAAATAAGGATTGGATTCCAACATCTATTATGTATGCTTGTTAATCATGCAATTTAATGGCATTCCCTAGTTGGACTTGATGGATTAAATAATAGGATCCAAGGGATGTCATCATTGTGCTGCATTTTTTAATTAGTCCTTAGGTGTATATTTGCATCCAATCCAATAGGTTCTAGAGGATGTTGAAGAAATCCTATATGAAGGGATGGATGTTATATGTTCTCCAAGTTGTTTGATAGTTTTTATAGTTAAATCGTATTCCACTGTAACAATATGAATTTCTTGGTTGCATCCTTGTGTTTAATGTTGATTAGAATGATATTTAAAGACTATGAAGTCTTGTTGTTATTCATCATGTTGGTGTTTAACTGTGAGTGGATATTTTGGTCTATATAAAGCTTTCTTCCTGGTCAGAAGGCTGTAAATGCCTTGAGTATTGGCCTACAACGAGTTTCATTGGTTGATTCTTGTTTTCCTTATGTTTGTGGTCATTGGAGTAGTTGGATGCGTGCTTTGTGGGAAAGGTTTTAGCTCCAAAGTGTGGTAGAAAATCCCTTGAGTTATTATTCCTTTATCTTCCTCATCCATTCCATAAAAATGGCTATGTGTTAGTTGGTTAAATCTGAGTGATTGTGATTGTTGATCACCGTGTCGATGTAATCATGACCATTAATGGGTTTGTGTCGATTCCTAATTTTCATTATCAATGTTGGAAATCAAATGTCGAGGTGGTTATTGTTGTGTTATAAGGTTTGTGATGGATCCCAAATCTTGATGTGATGGAATCAAAAATTAGAAGTCAGGAGTGTCCATTTGAATTTTTACATATCGGTGTCGACTTGCGACTAGAAAAGTATGAAGTTGGAAGTTGGGGTTTTCTGTTGTGTTTTCTCATTTTTAAGTTTCGAATCCTGAATGATGACGTCAATATGATTGGTTGTTTTATTGTTTTGTGGGTGCAAAATCTCGACGACCGAGGGTGGAATTTGAAAGTCAAGAGGGCATGTTGCATTGTTGGTTTTGATGTGATGACAATCAATTGGTGATGTCAACAAGGTCAGGATCAACATGGAAAGGTTGGAATCAATTGTTTGGGATTATAGAGGAGGTTTTAAGGCATTATTTCTTGATTAATATTTAATTAATGTTGTTAATAGTCTGTTTAATCATTTTTAAACCGTGATTTAGTGTTCATTAATATTGTTAAGTTGAATTATTTTAATCTTTGACAATTCCTGATTCCTTTATGGCTCATGGTGTTTTTCCTATGGTTTATGATAAAAAAATTCAATAAATTTTGGAGCCTGTACAGAGCTCCGTGGGTTTCTTAGCTGCTAATGGTTATTTAGTGTGGCTATGTAGAAATGAGGTGTGTTACAAATTTAGTATGGAATAACACTTGTATGCTTTCATCAATGGTATTCGAGCATTGGATTCTCTCTTTTTGAGCTAAGGAGAGGTCTAGGTTTAAATTTATAATTGTCCACAATGAACTGATTTTAAACTCTATAGGAAACATCGCCTCTTTTAGATAGATTAGTTGATAGGGAATGAATCCTTTAGTATTTTTTCAATGATGATGTATTCCCACACAACCTCGATTAATTGGTTAACCTAGTCACTTCTATGGATTTGAATTTCCTTGGTGAGAATATTCTCCAATTTCCTATTTATCACTTATGCTTGATTATTTTCCTATGGATGATATGAAGAAAAATTCATATGCTTAATCTTGTTCAATCTCATGGATTTTTAAATCATTTTAAAGGTGAATTTAGAGCCTTGATCATACACCAATTCCCTTGGAACTCCAAATCTGTTGAAATTTTGGTTGATTAGAAAATTTTCCACAACATGATCATTTGTAGTATTTAATTCTTTAACTTCTTCCAACTTTGTCAAGTAGCCAATGCATACTAGGATGTGATTTTTTATTTATTTCATGGGGGATTTATTAGCTCTAACAAATCCAAGCCTAATTTGTCAAATGGTTCAAGTGAAACTTGGGGTTGAAGGGAAAGGTCGTATATTTTTATAGGTTTTCCCATTCTTTGGAATTTATCACATCTTGATATATAGTGATGAGAATCTTTGCACTAGGTAGGACAGCAGTATCTATATTGTAATATATTTTGATTTGTTCTCTTTCTTGCATAATGTCCACACATACTCCATCATGATATGCACTCAAAATTCCATGCACTTCATTATCTCTTACACATATTCTAAAGATATGATTTGGACCCTTTTTAATTAGATAACTCTTGGTCCATGAATAGGTGGAACTTTTATGGATAATATTGTAGCACCCTTTGTAGCTGAAATTTTGATGAAACATTCCCGTGGCTAAATAGTTGTCCATGTCAACAAACAATGGGGTTTGAATTGAGACAGAGAAAGGAGGCTCATATGGAAAGGTATCATAAAAATATCTTTATCTGCACTATGTGTTAGTCTAAATAGAAAATATGCAACAATGTTATGTTTTCCTATCTTATCAAAGATAGTCAAATCATTTTTTTTGTATAAGTAACACCCATCTAATAATTCTACCATTAACATTAGTTTTGTTCATTAAATTCCTAATGTTCGAATGGTCAGTATGTACATGCACTAGATAACATGTGATGTATTACCTAAACTTGCTAATAGCATATACTATTGCGAGGAATTCTTTCTTTGTGATAGTCTAATTGACTTCAACTCCATACAATTTTTTCCTAATGTAGTAGATGGTGTATGTCTCTTTATCTTCTTGTTATCCAAGGACTTCTCATATGGATTTTTTCAGAAGCATCTGAGTGTATATGAAATGGAATTTCCCAATTAGGTCCCTACAAAGAAGGAGTTTTCATGAGTTTTTCTTAATGTTGTTAAATTCTCCTTGAGGTTTTTCATTCCATGTAAATTATGCAACCTTGGTTAGTAAGGAGAACATAGGTGCAACCAACTTACTAATTTTTTTGATAAATATCCTATGTTGTCTATATATTATTACCGGAGGGGTGAATCAGTAATTGCACATATATGTATATTATTTAACTATGACATATTTTCACTAGTTGAAACGTTTTAGCAGAAACAATAATAAACACAAGATCGCATAGATTATTTGAGAATAATTGTATATCTATAAATATATGTGTATAATTACATCATTGGGAGATTGAAATTTCCAAACATGAGCACCCACTCAATTCAGGTGCTAACCTTATCCCCAAGTACAATCTCACTAGCATTTTGAATCCAAAATCTGATGGCATAGATGTCTGATTTTTTACATCATTTTGTCGACCATCCGACAATAATCTTCTTTTTTAAATGTTAGTTGCACTTTGACGGACATCTGAGAGTAAAATGAACTCATTGGATATCTGACTTAGTACGGTAAGATATCCAAAAAATCCTATTTTAATATTTTCGTTGAATATCAAACAAATCTCACTGTATAGGAGGTCGAAAATATGACAAATTTCAATGTATAGGAGGTTGAATTCTTTGTAGGGATCTGTCGAATATCTGATGGTATTTTAATTGTAAGAATTTACATATTCCATGCCTTTAACCATCGGTGGTATGGAGACAACGTCAGATCCTTTGGAAGCGGTTATTAGATATCCGACAATGTTAACCACCAGTGGTATAGCGACAACGTCGGATTATTTGGAAGTGGTCAATGGATAGCCGATGGATATGAGGATTTTTTGAAAAAAAAATACATATATACTGTGAAATGAAAAAATTCACCTAATCTACATAAATCTATAATAAATATAAATATGACCAAAACATTCCAATTTCTGAGTGTTGTTGATGAAACTTCCAAGAACAAACATTACTTTGATCTTATATCTAATAAGTATGTGAAAATCTTCATGCATATATCATATCAAAACCTTCACACTGGTGGATTGACCCAATATTACCTTGTTCTTACAATGCATCACTCAATAAAACCCCAAATAACTTCCATATTCAAATCTATATTTTTGAGTAACGAAATATAAGCTGAAAAAATTTGTTGGGTATCGAATTGATACAAATGAAAGTTATTAAAGAGGGGAGATTAAATTTTTTCTTCTTATCTATGTATGTGTATCCCCTGTATTCGGATCTTAATGGCCATCTCATAAAACTTAATTGAACTACTAAGGATACTAAAGAAATACCCTTAAAGAAAATTCATTTTTCCATGTTCCTTGGGTTCTTCAGCCATTGATGATCTCAAAAAAAATTATGTACGATCTTTAGATAAATAAAGTGCATTGGATTTTTCATCTTCCATAAATCTTTTTTATTATAAGGATTCATCACACTCCCCAAAATCCCTGAATGTTTCAAACACAACGTTTCCACTGGTATAATCTAGACCAAATGTAATAGAATGTTGAGCCATGGTTATTCAAGGAAATAAAATATACAAGGATATTGATCTTCTAAGTTAAGAACCTACAAGTGAGGAAAATGGAATTGCAAAGTTGGGCATTTCTGTAGAGGTGTTGGAAGTTTTATCAATGAAAAGTATTGATGACTTAGGTCATCTTCTCCCGAATGGAGACAAATTACAATAAGGGTAAGAGAGAACATGAAGATATTAGAGATGACACAGGTTATAGACTTGATGTTCCATTTAAGTTCCAAATTATTTATTAATTGTGTAAAAATGACTCAAAGGAAGTTGAAAAAGTTAAACATGAGGAAATTCCATCAGAAAATATAGATGGACTATAAAAAAGGTGAGGTAGTAAACTCATCGACATTGATTACAATACTTGACATGGTATTAATGAGGCACACAATAGAGGTAGCCAACCCAAGGGATAAACCTTGAGACCTGTATGAATCTCAAAGGACTCAACCACTTAAGCTAACCTACAAGGCTAATTATTTAGTTATATTAATTCAATTATTATAAAAATTATTATTAAAAAAATCCACAATTAAAGTGTATTGTATTAATTTCCATGGAGAAAAAATTACAATTTATTTACTATTTATGCCTTTGGTGTAATATCAAATATCTTGAATAAGCCCACAAAAAATAATTACTAAACTAATACACAAGAAAAAATGCCCCTTATGAACAATTAGAACATGTTGGATAGACCAAACCTGGTAAGATAATCCATTACAAATCTTGACTGTAAGTTTGTCTTACTATACCAAAGGGAGTATACCATATTGACATAGGTCCCTCATATTATGATATAAAACTTCAAGGGAGTGAGATGTTAATTTTGAGAGAAACTTGTTTACATAATCAGTGAAATGCAAAAAGAAATTATTTCAAAGCAACCTGAACAAAGCATTGGAAAACACAGTAGTAATGAACAATGTAATGGTGTACACAATATCAATATAATGGGCATTAATAAACTATATTTTATTAAATGTAATGATATCATCTAGTGCAATGAAATAATGGAGAAACAAAATTATTCCAATCAATGAAGTTTCCTTTGAACCTTTGCAAAATTAACGTTTTTTATATCAAAATATTCACCAGTTCATTGATTAGACAATATCATTTATTCCACTTCCCAACTCATTTATGACTTCCAATAAACTCATCAATCTCATGCATTCCATTCATTAAATTAATTCCATACACACTCCATACATTCCAAAACGCCATTTATTACATGTATCCAATCTACATTCGACATCCTTCACTTGCAATATACCATCTAATGCCTTATGTATACACCTATATGAGACTAAAAAGGTATTAAGTTACAACATTTTCCTATTGCAAGAATCTATATAAATGTGCACCTACAGACATCTATAAAAAAGGATCCCTACAAAAATGTGCACCAATAGGCATATAAAAGAAAGAATCACTACATGATTCCGCACATACATGCATCTACAAGAAAGGAGTGCTTCAAAAATAAGTAGGGAAAGGAAAGGATTAAATAGATGGGAGAATAATAATTCCCAATGGAATAAGTGTGGCAAGAAATTATTCTCAAAACACATGTCCATTGGAAGCAAGACATTATACAACTTCTCCTCGAATTTTTTTTTCTCTTCATATAGATTTTAGTTTTTAATAAAAACCTCATGGAAAACTTTGTTCTCTTCATAGAGATTTTAGTTTTTAATCAGAACAACTTCCACATCTCAAATAAAACTACCACCCAAAAAAATACATATGGATTGACTCACCTTGTAACCCTTCAACTCCTTGACTTGAATACTTGCAAAATAGAAGCAATACCTTCCTCAAAATATTATGGCTATAGTAAAGTAACTATGAATTGAGACAAAGATATAATCCTACATTTAACCATACATTCCACCTATAAATTTGATTTTTTAAAAGAATTCTTCAGAATTGCATCTATAATAGCAAGCATGAACAATTTCTTAACAACATTTCAAGGTGCAAATGATGGCAAACAAATCACAGTAAAGCTCATACTCAAAGAAACAATATGAGAGTAAAATATCTTATGTTTCTATCAGTTTTGGAAATAAAAATGAAATATGAAAAGATGCAAATTTGCATTGATACATGTATCCAAAATTATTTAAGGATACATGTATTTCTCCTATCTCAAAACAATTTCCCAATTTGACTATCTCTAGTCACCCAAATTCCCAAGTAGTGCAACTCACCTAGATCCTTCATCTCAAACAAGACAACCATTCCTTTTTGGTCCCATGATCATACTGATGTTGTTACTTTCCATTGTGATGTTGTCCAGATACAAGGAAACAACATTGATTGTACCTTCCTCTATCTTCTAATAGATGCAATGGTTAGCATCACTTCGAACAAATTCAATCTAAAGCATAACAATGTCAAACTTTTGATACCATTCTTTGGTTTATTACTTCTATCCATACAAGGTTTTATACGACTTGTATACCAGCTAATTCTCCCCCTCCCCTTGAATACTTCCAGTTTCTCATATCAATCTCCTCCTTGAGATCCTCATTCAATAAAATAGTATTTACATCCAATTGATGCGGTTCTTAATTCAATGCAACTGATATCTCCCCAAAAAAGTATAATTGTTCTTTCAACATTTTCACAACCCATACTTTCTTTCCACATTTCATGGCTCTCAAGATGATATTGTATGGCCACCATAAAACTTATCTATTTCATTTACTAGAACCCCACCTACGACAAGGTAAATTTGCAAAGTTATGCTCTATTAGGATATTTAGACACTTAGGAGTTAGTTAAGATCACTTTTGTAATATATCCATTAGGTAAAGTGTGTTTCTTTAGTATGCATTAGTATGCATTTGTAAATATTATAATCTGGCAGTCACGATATGTTATAGACATACAGTGATTAGAAATTTCAACTTCTCTTAGATCATACCTACCATTGATCCATGGCTTAACATCCGATTGGTCCATGATCTCTATTTAAAGAGCATGGAGGTTCTTTGGCTAGTTGATCGATTATGAGAAGCTCATGTAACTTATTTATTTTGCATAATAAATTGCTCCAAGTAGCTATTTGGCTGGGGCCGTGGACTGTTTCCCTCTTGAGGGTTTTAACCACGTGACAAACATTGGTGTATTGATGTGCGATCTATTTATGCGAGTGGTTACTCTTGGTGTTTAGTCTTTTGGGAGTACCCTTTGTACCCGAACATGGTATCAGAGTGTTTATGAAGAACCGCTTCAGTTTGTGATCAAGATCTAGAACCAGTGTTGCCGAAACTTTGAAAGGGTTTCTGGTTCTGGAGTTTCTACACATTTGTGTCCTATCAGAGCTATTCCATTGTGTCTAGAGCACCGTTTCCATTGGGAAATAGTTTTCTCTTCATCAAAAGTTGTTTCCATTTGATCCAGAAACACCCATTTCGGCAAATCTGAAGGTATAATGTTACAGTGACATATTTTTTTTATTTTTTTTAAATCTCTCATATTTTATCAGTTTTATTATTAGATCTTTATTGTTTTAGTCTCGAACTGTTGCCTTCCCTGGCTGTGTATGCTCTTTTCCTTGCACCTTGCACGATCACGGCGAATCAGAAACAGAAAGAGAGTTTTTTTTCTTATCTTCTCGGCTATGTATGCTCTTTACCGTGCACCTTCTGCGATTACAGAGAATCAGAAACAGCAAGAAAACTTGAAAACCTAGGCTTTCCAAGTAAGCTAACCAAGATCTAACCCCATAGTGTGGAAAAGTTTTTTTTGTTTTTGTTTTTCATTTTTTTTGTGATTTGCAGGAAAAAAGGCAAGCACGGAGAACGAGAGAGAAGAGTAAAAATAAAAAAAAATAAAAAAAAAACGCTTCCTCTTTCCGTTCTTTTATGTACCTTTTAAACTTAGCTCACTTGGTCCAGAGTTGCTTTATTCCTTAATAGGTCTTGAGTTCAAGTCTTATTAAGCTACTTTTTAGTGCATGCAATTTCTATTTTTAAGTTACTTTATTGTAAAAGTGCATCTCACATAAATAAAATAAAATAAAAAGTGAGTCACTTAAGTCTTTTAATTTATTGATGCACTATTTAAAGTAACATTATTGTAAAAGTGAACGTCACTTATTCTACTAAAGTGATTAACTTAAAAGCAACTCTATTGTAAAGTGATTATTAAAGGTTGATCTTGGGAAGATGGGGGTTCTTTTCTTTAGTTGGTCAAGTTAATATCTATCACGTCACTATTGGGGACACCTTCAACATTTTCTTTGATCAAGCATAACTTCATCATTCACAATCAGTTTTTAGTGCCGTTTTTTTCAAAACAGCCTGATTTTTCGAGCTCTTTGCATCCAGGCAGTTAGTTTCTGTTCTTTCAGACATTATTTTCAAGTATGGCCGCCCCTTGTGATATTATACTTACCAGTTCTAACTATTTCTCATGGAAATATCGTATGGAGGATGTTCTAAGAAGTAGGAGACTTTTCAGAATTACCTCAGGGAAAGAAACAGAACCCACTGATGATGATAAGAAAATAAAATGGGAAAATAGATGTGATGAATATCGTGGATTGATTGAGATGTCAATCTCTACTGATTTGCAATTCCACATATCTAGAATTGATGAACCTGATAAAGCTTGGGAAAAGTTGGAATCTATGTTTGGTAAACACAATGAAATTCAAGGTCATCAAATTGAGAATGAGTTGATTTCTTTGAATCCAAGTGATTTTTCATGCATTCAAGACTATTTATCTAAGTATAAAAATCTTAGACTCTTATGTGAAGAATACAAGATTAAGAAACAAGAAAAACAATGTATTTATCATATTCTTTCCAAACTTGGACCTGCATATTCTGTTTTTGTATCTACATTTTACTCCATGAAAGAATCTATGACTGCAACTAGCTATCAAGAACCTAGTCTTGAATCCTTTTGTGTTTCCTTAATTAGAGAGCAAGATAAGCTCATTCATCTTGGAATAATTAACAATGCAGATACATATGGGAAAGCCTTATTGTTGCAACAAAAATAAAATTTCAAGCCTCCCATGAAATGAAATTTTCACAATAATAAGCCAAACAAGGGTCCCAAACCCTCTCAGTCAGCTCCTTCTTTAAAAAATGACAAAGGATACAAGCCAAAAGGAATTAATACTGAGCGTCATTTCAATTTTTGTGGGAAAGATAATCATGATGAATCTAAGTGTTTCAAGAAGATGGAAGCCTTGGAAGCAACAATGAAGAAGCACCACATCAGCCTAGATTCATCTTTATAATATACCTCTCATGGACATGCACTTTGTGCTTTTGGTTACTCTTATACTGCATCTTCTTCTTCTACTTCAAATGAATGGCTCATTGATTCTAGAGCATCTTACCATATGGATAAGGATCAAGCCATCTTTTCTACTATGCATGAATGTAACACCAAACAAATATTTGTTGGTGATGATAGATCTCTAAGTGTTGTAGGATCTGGAACAGTTCTAGTAGAAAATGGTCATTTCAGTGATGTACTATGTGTTCCAAAAATTTCCTGCAATTTGTTATCGGTCTATCAAATTACTCATTCGGGTGAAGGTAAAACTGTGACGTTTACACCTCCCCAAGTTGTAATCAAGGATTTTAAAAATCCTCAAAATGTCCTTGCTACTGGAACTGTTGATGATATTACCAGGTTGTACAAGTTTAACAACTTTGGTTCATCACCTCTTCCTCCAATTTTTGTTGCTCATAGTGATAACTTGAGCAAACTTTGGCATGAGCGATTTGGTCACTTAAATTATCGCTCATTTCAACAACTATGTCTTCCGATGGTATCTTGCAAGGATTTTGTTTGTTTCGGTTGTGTACTCGAAAAAAATCATCGAGACAGTTTTGACAAACATGCCTCTTGGCATGCCTCAGATCCCTTGGAGCTTGTGCATAGTGACTTGTGTGGTCCTCTTCCATCTGCTTCCTTTTCTGGTTTCAAATATTTCTTAACTATCATTGGTGACTACTCCAAAAGCACTTGGGTTTACTTCCTAAAACTAAAGAGTGAATTATTTAACATGTTCTTGGCCTACAAGGCCCTTGTTGAAAAACAATCTAGTCATAAAATTATTAAGTTAAGATCTGATAATGGAGGAGAATATGTTAACAAAAAGTTCACTACTTTCTGCACTGAACAAGGAATCCAACAACAACACAATGTTCCATATACACCACAACAAAATGGTGTAGCTGAATGGAAGAACCGCACTTTAAAATAAATGGCTAATTGTATGATCCAATATAAGGGACTAAGTCTTCAATATTGGGCTGAGGCCATAAATTTTGAAAATTACATAGTTAATCACACACCCACTAAAGTTTTACAAGGTATAACACTAGAAGAAGCATGGAGTAAAATTAAACCAGATTTAAGTCACTTCCGTGTGTTTGGTTGTGAAGCATGGGCTCACATTTCGGATGAACAATGGAAATTATTGCAGCCTAAAAGTGAAAAGTGCATATTTGTTGGATATTCTGAAGATGTAAAAGGTTATAGACTTCTTCAGCCACATTATCATGATATAATCATTAGGAGAGATGTTAAATTTGATGAAAATCTCTAAGCCCATGAGCCTAACTTGGTGGGTGTGCCATCTTTGGCATGCAAGCCTGATTCGTGGATTGTGCCTTCTTCTTCTTATTCCAACTTCCTTAACAGATTTCCAACTCTAGTTTTTGATGATGACAGTGAGGATGAAAATCCACCTCCGCCTGCTCATGTTCCTCCAGTTGCACCAGCACCAATGCTTCCTCGATGGGTGTATTCAACATGTGAAGCAACTAGTGATCTTGTCAGTGATCCTAGAGATCAATGTCGAACACATTCTCAGTTTCAGTGAGCCTCTTCTCTTTTGGCTTAAGTTTCTGAGAATCATGATCCAGAAACTTTTGTAGAAGCTTCAGGAAATCCAGATTGGGATACAGCTATGGATGAAGAATATCATTCCTTAATGGTGAACGATACCTAGGATCTTGTTCCTCTTCCAAAAGGAAGAAAAATTGTCAAATGTAAATGGATCTACAAAACTAAGTATGCATCAGATGGAAGTGTTGAAAGAATTAAGGCAAGGTTAGTTTCCAAAGGTTTTTCCCAAGTTGAAGGGATTAACTACAATGAAACCTTTGCCCCTGTCGCAAAAATGAATTCCATCTGCCTTGTTCTTTCCCTTGCAGCCTTACATAATTGGGAAGACCATCAAATGGATGTCAAGTCTTCCTTCTTACAGGGTGATTTACAGGAGGAAATTTACATGGAACAACCTCCTGTATATGTTCAAAATAACTCTAGCCATGTCTGTTGCCTTAAGAAATCCTTAAATGGCCTTAAGTGAGCTCCTAGAGCTTGGTATGCCAAAATGGATAGCTTTCTCCTTGACATTGGTTTTTCTAGATGCCATTCTGACCCCAATGTCTATACCAAGAAAGTATGAAACCATCTCATCATACTTGTTCTTTATGTTGATGATCTTATCCTTATTGGTAGTGACCCTAAACTTTTAACCCATGTGAAATCCAATCTTAAGCAAAATTTTGAAATGTTAGACTTAGGACATTTGCATTAATTTCTTGGTCTCCAAGTCTTGCAAACCAAAGAAGGAATCTTTCTTTCCCATTCTAAGTATTCTTGTGACCTTCTTCATCGCTTTCACATGGAAGATTGTAAACCAGCCCCTTCTCCCTTCCAGTCTGGAGTCAAACTTTCTGCCACTTGTACTTCCCCTGAAGTAGATGCCACCTTGTATCAACAGCTTATTGGTAGTCTCTTATACTTGAATCATTCCCGTCCCGACCTTTCCTTTGTCATTGGTCGTGTTTCCCGTTATGTGCAAACACCTCATGAAATTCACTGGAAAGCAGCAAAAAGAATACTTCGAAAGTCTAAATTTAGTTTGGGATTCATTACAGTACAGGGGGGAAACCTTTGTTGGTTGGTTTCATTGATTTAGATTGGGCTGGTGATCCTGATGATCGAAATTCTACTGCAAGTTATGTTTTCAGTCTGGGATATGGACCTGTCACTTGGGCTTGTAAGAAACAACAAGCTCTTGCTCTTTCTTCAGCAGAAGTAGAATATCGAGCCACAGTTAATGTCAGTCAAGAATATTTATGGCTTCGACAAATCCTTTCAGAGTTTGGATTCGAGCAGTAGCAGTCGACTCCACTTTGGTGTGACAATCAAATTGCCATCAAGCTTGCCAAAGATCCAGTTCTACATCAACGCAAAAAACACATTGAGCTACACATGCACTTCATCAGAAATATTGTTCATGATTGTGTTCTTGAAATGCTCTACTGCCCTATAGATGATCAAGTTGTAGACATCTTCACCAAGTCTCTTACAGAAGTGAAGTTTTCTAAAATTTGATCTATGTTAGGACTTCAAGAATCTGTCCTTAAGGGGGGATAGGATCTAATGCCTCCTTCCTTCTCCTAATAGTGTCACTTTTGTAAATCCTTCAATCCTATCCCAAGTTGTTCTTAATGGGGGATTTTACAATGTTTATACACTTAGGAGTTAGTTAAGATCAACTTGTGTAATATATCCGTTAGGTAAAGTGTGTTTCTTTAATATGCATTAGTATGCATTTGTAAATATTCTAATATGACGGTCACGATATGTTCTAGACATACAGTGATCTGACAGTTTAAATTCTCTTAGATCATACCTACGATTGATCTATGGCTTAACACCCGATTGGTCCATGATCTCTATTTAAAGAGCATGGAGGGTCCTTGTCTAGTTGATCGATTATGAGAAGCTCATGTAAATTTCTTTATTTTTCATAATAAATTGCTCCAAGTATCTATTTGGTTGGGGCCATGGACTATTTCCATCTCGAGGGTTTTAACCACATGACAAACATTGGTGTATTGATCTGTGATATGTTTGTGTGAGTGGCTGCTCTTGGTGTTCGGTCTTTTGGGAGTACCCTGTGTACCCGAACATGCTCTTCTTCCACATTTTTAAAACATAAGAGGGGCACAATAGATAAAAAAAATTGATAGGTGAATTAAATTTTCATCAAATCTTAGTGGATAACCAGTTGTAATATATTCAATACCATTCTCATCTTTTACCAAGGTGTGCGCATTATACATAATCATCTGCACATAATTGAGATGAGTGCATTCGCAATTCATCTTATTTAATATGTTTCCACACAGATATGAATAAACATGTGCAAATCTAGTTTGATACCTTGCTCACTAGTCTCAGAGGAACTTACAAAACTTTCAAATAGATTCAAACTTGGCTACAGAAAAATTTAGGCTCTCTCGTCAGGGGTAAGCATTCAGTCAACACTTTCCTTTCATGAATTGTTATAATTCACTTCAAACAAAACCAAGCGACCATTAACATATTTGTGTTAAACTTAAAGTACATATTACTTTCTCCTGATTTTATATAGTTCAATATATTGCAAGGAAAACATACCATAGAGTTTAGTGGGCATATCAACTAATTTTATAATGTAAAGAAGACAATCGAGTATAATAATAACAAGCCAAAAGTAAGAAAACATACCATAATATTTACCCTCAAAGTATCAACATACGTTATTCATAATGACTTGTAAGAATTGACACCAATGGACCATAGTGATCAGTATTGTTTGAGAATAAACCCATTTTATTCTCATATTTCACTTTACTCATCCAAAATTTGTTTATAAAATTCATCTTAACCTCAAGGATTACAAAACTCCAAGTTAATACCATTGTCTTCAGTTTTTGTTTTGTAGCATTAGGTGTAACTATATATGACACATATAACACATCTCTTTCACCTAACTATAAGGGAAACTCACATCGCTAGTGCCATTAGATTCCAACATAATTCATACTCTTTGAATAAAGTATTTTATTGTCACAACTACAGATGAGGGAAATAATTAACCAACCATACAAAAGGTATCTAAGGAAATAATTGTGCTTTAGTACATTAGCTATTCAACTTGTGACAAGCATATTCTTAATAACAATCCATGCATAAATTCATATTATTCAAATTAAGTAGTTTATTGACTTAGAATAGATGGGTCACAACTATAATCACAAATGAGGAAAATAATTAATCAACCATACAAAATGTAGCTAAGGAAATAATTAGGCATTAGTACATTAACTATTCAACTTTTTACAAGCATGTTATTAATAACAATTCACGCATAGGGCAAGGGATGGGGAACTTGAAAAGCATATTCTTAGTAACAAATCAAGCATAGAGAAAGGGCCAAGGAACTTGTTTGCAAGCAAGAAATAGCCACATGTTTTTATCTTAATTTGAACAAGGACTAGGGAAGGAACAACTTCATCTATCCAAAAAATATGTGGAAGTGGGGGAGATGCACATACTAGGAAATGGGAACCTGATGATCTGGTAGATGTTATTCAACTCATTTTGCATATTAATCTTCCACTTTATCCTATAATGGTATAGTATACCATTCAACAACTAATGCATCTTCTAAAGGTCTTGCTAGCTATATTTAAGCTAAGGCAAAAAAAAAGGGTAGGGCATGGTAAAGACGAAGAATAGTCCACTATGCACTCAATGTACTATGGTTTTAGGAAATTTGTAATGTTCAATATTTTGTATCATTGTGCTAAAAAAAATTGTTATATGAATTTAATTATTTAACGGTGGGAAAAGGAAAGGATAAAATAGATGGGAGAATAATAATGTCCAATGGAAGAAGTGTGGAAATAATTTATTCTCAAAACAAATTTTTATTGAAAGAAACACATTATACAAATTCTCCTGGAAAACTTTGTTCTCTGCATAGATATTTTAGTTTTAATTAAAACCCCTTGGAAAGCTTTGTTCTCCGCATATACATTTTAGTTTTTAATTAAAACAACTTCCACATATCGAATAAAATACTACCCAAACAAAAATATATATGGAATGACTTGTTGATGTATTTGTAACTTCAGAATGTATTCATCTATGTATGTTATGTATTGTAACCCGATGTTTATTCTAGGATGTTTCTATTATGTATTTGAGTCATGTTGTCTTACCCCGATGTTCTGATTGGGAGGTTAAATAATGTAAATAAGCTATGTCAAGTCATTGTTAAAGTCCCCACAGTTTAGGGGCACTAGGGTTATTAGACACTCATAGAGATGTCGGCTCTAGTAAGTAATTGTTAAGTAAGGCCAACATGATTGAGTACACTTCAAGTGAACGAAAGAATATAAATAGAGAGTGCGTCTCTCTATTTATCATATACATCATTCACTCACTCAAGTGTGGCACATTAGTGAGGAAGGAAATACACTAGGCTAGACAAGAAGAAGGATTTTACTGTTTTGGTGTTGATTCCATCTCTGAGGAAGTTGCGGGGTTTTCTCCTTTATGGTTTCCCCGAGGAAAACTCTTTGTGTCTCTTGTCTCTTGTGATGTGCTTATGTTTTATTGCTGTACTTGTTATTCTCTCAGTAAAGATCCTAACATAATGCTAGCTTAATGTTGAAAAACTAACATGGTATCAGAGCTAACCTGAGAAGAAGACATTGTGTAGCTGCGGGAACTAGGGATTCCTAGTTTGTGGACCTTCCTCCACAGATTTTCAGAAAAAGTAAGGTGGAACAACTCTCCTCCTTAGGGCGCATCTTTCTGTCGAAACAGAATCCAATTCTGAGGTTTTTCAGTTTTGGACCTGTCACTGGGGTCGGAAATTAGGGATTTTTACAGAAGAGGAATTTTCAGTGAGCATAGGCCTGGATTGATCTCCTCCCCAAAATAGAAGTTAGGGACGAATTTCAAGGCATTTGGGTGGACAGAACTCCAGAAAAGAAAAACCCTAATTTGCTCCTGAACCAGCCCTGCAGGATTTCAGCTCAAGTTTCAGATTCGACATCTTGAACCTGGTAAGATCTAAAATATTTTGTATTTCCATTTGAGGTTCTCATTTAAATATGTCTCATCATACCAAGCTTGATGAAAAGCTTGAGGGAGTTGAAAACTTCTGAGCTTGGAAGTATAGGATCTCCTTAGGCCTGGAAGAGAATGAATTAGACTCCTACATTCATGAGGAGGTTCCAGTTCCAGAGGGAGATGAGGCAAAGGCCTTACATAAGAAGAAGATGGTTATGGAAAAGAGGATCATTGCTGATTCTATTAAGGATCACCTAATCCCACAGGTGTCCTCTCTCAAGACACCTAAAGCTATGTTTGATGCCCTAACAAAATTGTTTGAAGGAAAGAACATCAATCGGAAGATGACCCTGAGAAACCAACTAAAGAATGTGAAGATTCAGAATGCAGAAACTATCCAGTCTTACTTCACAAGAGTTTCTCAAATCAAAGAGCAATTAGAAGTTGTTGATGAAGAAGTGGAAAATGCAGAGATTGTGATGACTACTTTGAATGGCATCCCTAGGTCATGGGATGCTTTCATTCAAGGAATCTGTGCTAGAAAGAAGTTAGTCAAGTTCAGCAGACTATGGGAAGAATTTTCTCAAGAAGAAGCTCGAATAGAATCTCAAGAAGAGAAGATGGGAAGTGAAGATCAAGCCCTCATAGTTCACTCCAAGAAGGGAAGAATAAATCCTCATTACTCCAAAGGTAAGAGCTCTCATTCTAAAAGGGATCTATCTAGATTGAGATGTTATACATGTGATGAAAGAGGACACTTTTCCAAATACTGTCCTAAGAACAAGATTCACTTTCATAAGAAGAAGGGGAACAAAAGAAGACATCATGCTCATGCTACAGAGGATGATGAACCATCCAAGAAGAGATCCAGATATGAAAGGGAAGATTCTTCAAGCGAGGATGAATATGTTCTAATCTTTGCTCTCACAGGTAACATTACTCATGGTAGTGATGATTGGCTTATAGAAAGTGGGGATTCCAAACATATGACGGGATTCAAGGAATCCTTTGTAATACTGTCAGAACATGAATCACCTCACAAGGTGAAACTAGGAGATGACTACCAATATCCAATAAAAGGTAGTGGGGAATCTTCATACAAGCTAGACTTTGGTAAGTCTCTAACAATGAAAGAAGTATTGTTTGTGCCAGGACTCAAGAAGAACCTTCTATCCATTTCAGCATTGGATGCAAAAGGAATGCGGGTTGCATTCATAGATGGTCAAGTCATCATGTGGCCAAAAGGAAAGACTATCAATGATGTGGTAGTGATTGGAGAACAAGAAGGAGGCTTGTACAAATTGAAGGGCCATCCAAAACAAGCCTTGATCCATGACACAGTAAAGCCAAATGAACTTTGGCATAGAATGCTTGCACATGTGCATTACAGAGAACTACCTATTGCAAGCAAAGCTGTTGAAGGTCTCCCAGAATTTCAAACAAAACATGATGGAGTTTGCAAAGGATGTGCGAAAGGGAAGAATACAAAGAAGACATTTCCCAGCAGTGAAAGCAAAGCCAAAGGTATCTTGGAAATCATCCACTCCGATGTATGCGGTCCTATTTTGTCAAACTCTCTAAGCGGGTATGCATACTATGTTTCTTTTATTGATGATTTTTCTAGAAAGACATGGATTTACTTTATGAAGAACAAAGATGAAGTATTCTGCAAGTTCAAGGAATTCAAAGCCTTGATCGAAAACCATACTGAAAAGAAGATCAAGACCATTTGATCAGATAATGGTGGAGAATTCACTTCGAATGAATTCAAAGAGCTATGCAAAGAATTAGGGATTAAGAGGGAGTTGTCCACTCCTTATAATCCACAACAGAATGGGATTGTGGAATGAAAGAATAGAACTATCATGGAAGCTACAAGAGCAATGCTTCATGATCAAGATCTACCTATGCATCTTTGGGTGGAAGCTTCCAGAACAACGGTGTATGTACAGAACCGTACTCCACATAGATTACTCGAGAACAAGACTCTTGAATAAGTCTTCTCCGGCAAGAAACTAGAAGTCAGCCATCTCAGAATATTCGGCTGTCCCGTGTACATACACATTCCAAAAGAGAAGAGAAAAAAAATTAGATCCTTCAGGAACGAAGGGAATATTTGTGGGATACTCTGAAATCTCAAAGGATTACAGAATCTATTTCCCAGGATACAAGAAGATTGAAATCAGTAGGGATGTGACATTTGATGAATACACAGCTTACAACAAATCCAGAAAGAGACCTGTTGAAGAACCTGAAGAAGCAGAAATAGAAGCACCCAGAATTCATGATACAATCATGAATGAAGAAGCTCAAGAAGAAGATCGAGAGTTCGAAGAACCACAAAGACCTGTAGATCCACCTCTAGAGAAGAATCCTCATAAGAGGAAACCTGCTTGGGTACGTGAACTTATCCAAGGTGCGGAAAGATATGGGGCTCCAGAAGAGAATCACAGAGAAAGAAAGAGAACCAGATCAAATTCCGGGTATGTAGCCTTACTATGTGATTTCATTGATAAATAACCTTCTAGTTATGAAGAAGCGGCAGAACAAAAAGAATGGAAGGATGCTATGATCGAAGAGTACCAATCGATATTGAAGAATGATGTTTGGGATGTTGTCCCAAGACTAGATGGGAAGTCTATTGTAAATTCCAAATGGATTTACAAGATCAAGCATGCTGCAGATGGTAGCATTGAAAAGTATAAGGCAAGATTTGGAGTTCAAGGATTCTCTCAGAAAGACGGAGTAGACTATGAAGAGACCTTTGCACTTGTAGCCAAATACACTTCCATCAGATCAGTTCTTGCTCTGGCTGCGGTGATGAAATGGAAGATACACCAGATGGATGTCAAGACTACTTTCTTGAATGGTATAGTGGAAGAGGAAGTATATGTAGAATAGCCACTCGGTTTTGAGACACATGACAGAGAGTCTCATGTATGCAGATTGAAGAAAGCCCTGTATGGTTTGAAACAGGCACCCAGGACCTGGTACGGCAGAATTGACAGCTTTCTATCCAGTTTGGGCTTTACCAAGAGTAAAGCAGACTCCAACCTTTACTACAAGGTTGAAGGTGACAACCCAGTGATGCTCCTACTATATGTAGATGATCTATTTGTGACAAGTACAGATGGGTTGATTGCTGATACGAAGAGAAATCTTGCTGCTGAGTTCGAAATGAAGGACTTGGGGATGATGCATTACTTTCTAGGTATGGAGGTGTGGCAGAGTACAGATGGAATCTTCCTTGGACAAGGGAAGTATGCAATAGAGATCCTGAAGAGGTTTGGGATGATGGACTACAAAGCTATGGCCACACCTATGGCATCAAACTTGAAGCTATTGAGAGATGATTCATTAGAGTCAGTTGATGCTATGATATATCATTAGATGATTGGGTCATTGATGTACCTGACGAACACGAGACCAAACATTTGCTTTGCTGTGAACACCTTGAGCCAGTACTTGACAGATCCGAGAAGTGTTCACTTGACTGTTGCAAAGCATATTCTGAGGTACTTGAAGGGTACAGTTGATTATGGGCTCAAGTACGATGCGAATCAAAATATTAACCTAGAGTGTTATGTTGATTCAGATTGGGCAGGCAGTGCCATCGATAGGAAGAGTACTTCAGGATGTTGCTTTAGTATGGGATCAGGTGTGATCTCTTGGTTTAGCAGGAAGCAATCCTGTGTGGCACTGATTACACCTGAAGCAGAGTATGTCGCAGCTTTTTCAGCTAGTTGTTAGGCAGTATGGCTGTGGAAGCTACTATCTGATATATTTGATCTCCATTTGGATGCTACTTGTATACATTGTGACAAACAAAGTTGCATAAAGTTGTCAAAGAATCCAGTGTTCCATGACAAGTCGAAGCATATCGAGATCAAGTATCACTATATCAGGGATATGGTGCAGAGAGGAGCAGTGAAGCTCTAGTATGTTGTGACGGAGGAACAGATAGTTGATGTATTGATGAATCCATTGGCTAGGATAAAGTTTGAGTACTTCAGGGAGAAGCTTGGTTTTATCCAGATCGAGGTTCCCTGTAAGGGAACGTGATGAGTCCCATAGCCATTCTGAGATGGTGAGAGGATTGGTTCCTTCCATGGTCAGATGTAAGGGCTGAGCCATTCCATCATAGTGAGAGGATTGGTTCCTTCCATGACTAATATGAGTGCTAAGATACATAGCCATTCTGACGAGCAGGTCAGATATAAGGGCTGAGCCATTCTGTCACGGTGAGAGGATTGGTTCCTTCCATGACAGATGTGAGTGCTAAGCCATTCTGATATGACTGTAGGATTGGTTCCTACATGATCAGATATAAGGGCTATTGCCATTCTTGGAATGGAGTTGCCTAGTGAGGTACCAGGAACAATCAATTTATGACTGAGGGCCATTCTGATATGATCGTGAGATTTTTTCTCACATGATCAGATATGAGTGCATGGCCATTCTGATGTGACAGAGGGATGTGTTCCCACTTGATTAGATGTAAGGGTTGAAGCCATTCTATCATGGCTAAAGGATTAGGTTCCTCCCATGTCAGATATGAGTGCTAAGCCATTCTGAATTAGTGTCAGATATAAGGGATACCACCATTCTTTGAATGGAGCTACCTGGTGAGGTACCAGGGATCCTCAGTCTAGGACTAAGAGCCTTTTTGATGTGACTGAGGGATGTGTTCCCACATACTCAGATGTAAGTGCAGTGGCCCTTCCACAGATGATAGTAGTTTGAGTTCCTATCATGCTGGTGGTTGTAAGTGCTGAGCCATTTCACAGATGATAGTAGTTTGAGTTCCTATCATGCTGGTGGTTGTAAGTGCTGAGCCATTTCACAGATGATAGTAGTTTGAGTTCCTATCATGCTGGTGACTATAAGTGCTCTGCCTTTTCACAGATGGTAGTAGTTTGAGTTCGTGCCATGCTGGTGATTGTAAGTGTTGAGCCTTTCCACAGATGGTAGTAGTTTGAGTTCGTACCATGCTGGTGGATGTGAGTGATGTGCCTTTCCACAGATGATAGTAGTTTGGGTTCCTATCATGCTGGTGGTTATAAGTGCTGAGCCATTTCACAGATGATAGTAGTTTGAGTTCCTATCATGCTGGTGAATGTGAGTGCTGGGCCTTTCTGATATGATTATAGGATTGGTTTCTACATGATCAGATGTGAGTGCTGGGTGTGCCTTTCTGATGAGTAGGTTAGATGTAAGTGTTGGGCGAAAGACCTACATGGAGGCTAGGCTTACAACCAACATGAAAAAGGGTTGGCTCTGTAGAACTTCCTATGATGAGAAGAATCATGAGATAGCACCAGTGATGATCCAGATCGAGTGATGATCCAGATCTAGTGATGATAGGCAGTGATGATACATATCAAGTGATGATCTAGATCTAGTGATGATAGCCAGTGATGATCCAGATCGAGTGATGATCCAGATCGAGTGATGATCCAGATCCAGTGATGATGTCCCATGATGATCCAGATCGAGAGATGATCCAGATCCGATGATGAAGATGACTTGAAGATGAAGATGACTTGAAGAATCATAAGACTCTAGATGCAGATGATGAGATGATCCAGTTGATACAGAGAAGAAGACCAGTGCTAAAAACTGTGTCGAAAGAATACCTTCCTAGTTAAGAGGGAGTGTTGATGTATTTGTAACTTCAGAATGTATTCATCTATGTATCGTATGTATTGTAACCTGATGTTTATTCCGGGATGTTTCTATTATGTATTTGAGTCATGTTGTCTTACCCCAATGTTCTGATTGGGAGGATCAATAATGTAAACAAGCTATGTCAAGTCATTGTTAAAGTCCCCACAGTTTAGGGGCACTAGGGTTATTAGACACTCATAGAGATGTCGGCTCTAGTAAGTAATTGTTAAGTAAGGCCGACATGATTAAGTGCACTTCAAGTGAACGAAAGAATATAAATAGAGAGTGAGTCTCTCTATTTATCATATACATCATTCACTCACTCAAGTGTGGCGCATTAGTGAGGAAGGAAATACACTGGGCTAGACAAGAAGAAGGCTTTTACTGTTTTGGTGCTGATTCTATCTCTGAGGAAGTTGCAGGGTTTTCTACTTTATGGTTTCCCCGAGAAAAAATATTTGTGTCTCTTGTCTCTTGTTATGTGCTTATGTTTTATTGCTGTACTTGTTATTATCTCAGTAAAGATCCTAACATAATGCTAGCTTAATGTTGAAAAACTAACATGGCTCACCTTGTATCTTCCTCTAGCCCTAATACCTTTAGTCCTTCACACATGTTTCTCCTTCTACTTTGATGCCAACAATTTGGCATAAACCATTGATAACAAAGTAAATGCCATTCCTCGTTCCACCTTTTCCAACAATGGAAATTCAGATATATCCCCAGGTTCGCAACAGTTCCATCATTTTCTTTGTTCACTTAGATTATGGTCAAGATAGTCCCATAAAATGTATCCCCAAAAGGAAGGAATAAAAATCCTTCACTTCTCATGAAAATTCTCCTTGTCAATATTCAACTCCATATCCTTGTTGTAAGGAAACATATCCTATGACTAGGGTGAGGTCATCAACATACTAATTTAAACAAAATAGACATACAAAATCATGCAAACATCAATATACGGTTTGGATATAATGAAAGTAGGACTTAGAAATCAAAATTGTGTACCTTGCTTATGTAGGTTGGTCCAATATTTTAGTAACCCTTCAACTTCGGATTCCAAACCTTCAACTCCTTCACTTGAATACTTCCAAAATAGAAATAATTCCTTCCTCAAACTATTATGGCTACAATAAAATAACTATGAATTGAGACAAAGATATAAGCCTTCATTTTAACATACATTCCACCTATAAATTTGATGTGTTTAATTTTTAAAGGATGCTTCATAATTTCATATGTAATAGAAATCATAGAAACTTTTCTTAACAACACTTCAAGGTGCAAATGATAGCAAACAAATCACAATAAATCTCATATTCAAAGTAGCAATATGAGAGTAAAATATCTTATGTTTCTAATAGTTCTAGAAATAAAAACGAAAGATGAAAAGATACAAATTTGCATTGATACATCATCCCTCTTGATGTACTTTGTATTGTGTTTGAGATTTGGGGGAAAATAATATCATATGAGATAAGATAATTTAGTAATGTTTGGGAATGACCAAATAATAGGTTGTTGTGGATAGAAAATATAGTCATTAGACACGTCAAAGTGGGGGTGTCAATGTCACTCCTAAATGCTAATCAAAGATATAATGCATGAGAAAAAGAGAAATACATGAGAAATGGAAAACTAGAAGCTAAACTACTAAACCTTGGAAAGAAAAGAGACACTAATCAATATCAGATATAGAAGTATAAGAAGAGGAGGGAGGTTAGGCATCCTTGTCATCATCAATTGTTGTGATCGATCGTATGAAAATATGAATAAGATCATCTAAACAATATTCATGCTGAGAGACCCTGGCTAGGAGAAATTGGAAGGAAAAAAGGAGTATCATGTGAAAAATCCTCTAAAATCCAAGGCTGGAGGAAATAAAATATTGATGGGTTCCTAACCACTTGATTTAGGTGGGGGAGAGGGGGGCATTATGTAAGGAATGGCCACAACCTTGTAACCGTGTGGAATTCATGCATCTAGAAACCATACAAAAGTATTTGTGTTTCCTCCCATATCTTATGTCCTCTGCATCCATATGAAGGAATATTGTGCTATGCTTAACACCTGCAATAATTGAGGCATGTGAAATAAGGAAGTAATGGCATTGTGGTGCAAGGTTTGGAGCAATCTCATAATATATCTAGTTTGTGATTGATCACTTCCTGTATGTATAAGGTTAGACACCCATGAACAGAATAATGAAATAATATGGTAACATAACCTCCAAAATCATGGAACAAGTAGTGGTATCATCCCCAGATCTCATAAAAAACATGACATATAAATGTTGAGCCATCTCTAGGAAATTGTATAACTAGAAAATATTCTCCATTAGTGAGATATGGTGGTTTAATTCAACTCGTAAACGTTGAGACCAACCCACAACTAACCGAACAAAATATTGAGTCTGTGTGACTAATGACATTAAATGTAATCGAGACAAAAGTGAAACCATCCTTCAACTATAAAATGAACCCATTGGCCATTGTAGAAGATCATTTTTGGAAAAATATTTTGAGGAGATTAAGGGAAACATGGTTATATGGTATTTCCTATAAAAAAGTCTATTTGGATTAATCACATTGTAATTTAGAGAAATAAAGATATGGATGGTATCAAGGTGTGTTTGGATTTTAGAAGGTAGTTATCCATGTATTTATTCAACATACTACAAATATTTTCATGTTGCAGTAATTTCATGGTAGGACCCCTCAAATAAATATTTTCTTGTTTATGAAAATAACGAAATGAAGCTAAAAAAATATAGTCTTGATAGTCTCAATGAAGAAAAAGAACATTCATAATGAACATTTTACGCTCGATGAACATTTTAATTTAATAATGTAAATTACAATAATATTCAAGTAAAATAATGGGTAATAAGAGTTCACCTGAGGAAACATGGAGAACACCAAAACAAACTATATAAGACCACCGATCACATCAAAACGCCAATTTTTCTTCTGAAATTTGAAAATGTTTCCCAAGGCTATCTATAACAAGTTCCAAGGGACGAGTGAAATAGCCATAGTGAAATTTCAACACTACAATTATACTCTAGAATATATTTTATAAGTCATGGAATACATGCTATGACAATAATGCTTCAAAGAAATAACTGTGGGAAATGGATAATTCCTTGCCATTCATTGATCTGCTCTTTGTTTTGAAAATAATTTAATATTCTCTACTAAAAAGGGCCACCCACATGAAGGTGGAAGCTCTTAAGGCCCCTCCCCCTCCCTCACATTACTCTCAATTCCCCATACCCAATGCATGTACTTGAAAAAAAATTACGAGCAAATTCATGCAGATTTCATCATAAAAAAGCATTTACCATTCATTCAATAAAAGCTAACATTCATTAAACCATTCATTCATTTAGTCAACGCATTCATTCAATAAAATCTAACATTCATTCATTCAGTAGGAAAATAATCATGCACGCCATTATATTATCAAAAAAAATTACACAATATTTCTTTAGACACCCTTTTCTAATTCTTCTTCTCTTTACAGAATCAACAAGAAGCTCATCTTCTGGAACTTTTCATTCAGTTCTTGGTGCTTCATCAACTTGTCATGATGTCTGCCTAGTAGAGCGCTCGCAATGTGGATTTTCGACAAGGGGTTCAGATTTGCTGCAATAATGTGAAAATGTTGCATCGATATATTTTGTTATTAAAATGACAAGTATTTCATTTAAAAAAAATTATAAAGGTGTTTTTTACCTATTGTGGCCACATCATGTTCTTCATAATCCTATTCAGGCTCAACCTATACAGTGTGACCCTCTACATGCTCTGCAGTTGAAATATGGAGAAGTACAATTAATGTTCACCATCTACAATGCTATATATAAAATTGTAGAATATGAACAAATTCATTACCATGATTCAAAGCATGATCTTCTATTGGTTGTTTTCCATCATCGACATTAAGGGTATCATTGCTTTCCTGATCATAAACAAAGTCAATATTTTATGTCAATTATTCATAACAAATAGATTGCAAGATTAATAAATATTCATTAAACTATATAGATTTTATATACCTGTGCACCAGATGGATCACCAAAAACTGTGTTTTCCTAGAAAATATTTTTCAGCATTCAACAACAGTTTCAAAGCCATGCTGGAAGCCAAGCTTCAAGTCTTCCTCAATGGGAACTTACTTGAATCGGTCGGCCTGCATATTTGCATAACGTCATTAATTTACATTTTGTGTCACAATAAAATGAAAATAATTTACAATTTATTATTTGGATGCATTATTTGTTTTTCAATACTTATAATTCATGTCGCTAAATTCGAGTAACCACCAGTTCCAAGCTTGTGCTGACCAATTTTTTCTAGTCTTTCCTTTGTGGATTTGAAGTGTTTGACAGCCTATGTAGTTGTTGAAATAAGTTAGATGTTCCAAATTCGATATAAAAATTAATAATAATAAGGTTTAGCATTACATTGTGGAAAGTATTGCATACCTCCCTGTGCCTAGTGATATCTTTCCTTCTTTTCTCAGAGCCCTATCCTTTCCATATTCCACTAGGTATTTCCACTCTCTTGTTGGAATCATCGGAGGGTGCTCATACCTAGGGTTCCTTTCTAGGTGAACCCTATATTGGTCTCAAAAAATATTCATATGTTGTCCATCCTTCTTTAAGACCGCGACTCGATCAAAGGTCTCATTGTCGAATAGGCCAACCAACCGATTAGTGAGCTAATCCTTTAAATTTTTCATTTGTCTATTCTACCTTGTGTGGATGGTGGGCTCGAATATCTCCAAGGAAAAATAATTTATATGTTTATAAAAAACATAATTTCCTGCAAAATGATCATGCCATCATTAGTTGAAAAAAATGTTTTATCGATATATTAGAATCAAATTATAAACACTAACTTGAATAATCTATAATTACCTGGGATCTTCTCTATCTTTATTGGAATGAGATCTTTGTCCACCAAATTTTTTTCTTGTAAAGTACCCGTGATATTGACATGCGAATATCTAGGAAATGTTGCTTCAACAATATTAATAATAGCAGGCTCTACATCGAAGCCTTCTTAGGAATGATTTGGTGTGCGTCGATCACATTGGGTGCACTCTTTGTTGGAATCAGGGGTGTCACAAAACGTGTTTCCAACTATTCAGTTGACAACAATGGTGCATGAGTCGATGTACGTGGAGTTTTTTTCTTATGTGATGACTGATCTCCATGAGCATCACTGGGCTCAGCACCGCCTTGACCACTAGTGTGTGGTCGCAGAAAATCCTGTAAATACAAACCATACTTTAAAATTTCACTATAATATAAAAGTAAAAATTATAAAGTTCTAAATGAATTTATATCATGATTCAATATTTTGCAACTTACTTGCAAGGCATGAGATCTCTTTTACAATAGTTCAACCTTGGCTTTAATCTCATCTGTTTGTGGAATAATGAATAGCATACAGAGGATATCCTCATTAATTTTTTTCAATGTATTCTATGTCACCTTAACCGATTCTATAAAAGAACCAATGTTAGCATCGCGCAATAACCCATGTACATCAAAATTTATTGATTGTTGTGATGTTGTTTCATACACCGAATCATTGGTCTACAACAAAAATATATAAAAAATTATCGACGTGAAAGCAATATACTGAGGAAAAAAGTATATTAACAAAACATATCTATCATTATGCCTCGATGATGGTGTCATCTGATCCACATCTAGGTACTTTCCTTGACCATCCACCTACAAAAAATAAGTAGAAAACATTATCATAATGAAACCAGTATACACACGAAAAATAGATAACAAAAAAAACATTATGCTACATATTATATTGGTACAATTTTAACGTATTTAAATTGTACAATTACAATCAGGTTTACCTGTTGCATTGAGGTTGTTGTTTGATCAACAACTGAGTGGCTTCCCCTATCAACACTCTGCATCAAATATATGTAACATTATATAAACCAAATGAATATACTCATGAAAAAACACAACAACAAAACCTTTTGTACATATTAAATTTGTACAATGGAATCGATGTATACCTTCTGCCTTGACACAGGTCTGGTATCATCTATTGCGAGGTAGGTGCCCCTTACAAAACCCTGCATAAAAAATGTAGAAAAAATTACCTAAACAAAACCAAAATACTCATTGAAACAATATAATAACAAAAAAAATTGACGTATTTAAATTGTACAATTACAATTAGGTTTACCTGTTACTCTGAGGCTGCTGTCATCTGATAAATAGCCGAGTGGTTTCCCTAATCAACACTCTACAACAAATATACAAATTACATTATATAAACCAAACAAATATACTCATGAAAAGAAACAGCAAAAAAAAAAAAAAATTCAAATTATATTTGTACTATTACAAAGATGTATACCTGTTGCCTCGAGAAAGTTGTACTCCTCTGACCAGCTGTTGGGGAAATGCCCCGATCACTACCCTGTGAAGTAAATATAGAAAATTTAAACAAAAATATAACAATTGACTAACGAAAAATGATTAAGAGGTTAAATTAATTAATAAAAGGTTGGGTAAATTGTTGGATGTACCATTTCCATAGTAACCATGTTTGTATCTACTCAATTCAAATTGTAATTAATAAACAACTCTTCCCCTGCAGATATTAATTTAATGGCACATACAAATACATGGTTTCCTTTATGCACCTCAAATATGCAGTTGGGTTGTTTAATTGTAGACCTTGGTTGTGTGCTGTTTATAAAGCCCGTAATATTTTTAGTGGCCTTTGGCCTTCCATCAATGTACAACATTGATCCTTTATTTTGATCTTTTTATTTAAACTGTAAGTAATTTACTGAAAATCCATATCTATGCATACTTCGTGTATATTGGACCAGGAACATCCATTATTTGTAGTTTTAATAGGGTCCAACATACTCCATCAATTTTATACATCTGTTGTAACCAACCTTTATGTTGTCCATCCAAAACAACCCCAAACCATCTAATGATGATGGTGCAATTTGATATATCCTCTCGTTCACACAAAAAATTGTGTTCAGTTGAGGAATATCCTTGGGTACCCATTTTTTCACTATATGGTTGTACATTAAGGGAACCTCGATGTCACCTATTGTCTCATCGTCATAGGAACATGACCCCCCTTCAACAAGAAAAAAATTCCATGCATTTATGGAATTTTCTTCTAATATTTTGACATATAGTTTATATAACTCTTGTAGACCTAATGGATGTCTCACTTTCCTCTTGCCTTCCTAAAATCCCCTCGCTTGAGGAAGATAGGTTTGAAAAATACTTGTTTGGTTCTACCTGCACCATGGGAAAAAAGTTCAAATAGGACCTTGTTGGGAATGCATAGTTCATATTAGAAAATTACAAGGCATGCATTTTCCACTGTCATCATACATAGATTTTGAACTGATTACCTTCGCTTGATATCAGTTACATCAAAATTTCCTTTGGCACAAATTATTGTTGCTATTCATTTTGGATGTGATCATTTCAACCTGCCCAAACTGATGAGGCTTGAAATTTGACATCACTAGCCTAGTTATATTATGGTTTCACATAAACTAAGTTAGAGATGGAGGATTCACACCACTTCCTCCCAACATAACACATGTTGTTTCTCCTAGCCAACAATTTTATACAACTTAACCCTATTCACATCACATATGGGATGGAAACTACATGAAAAAATTTCCTCTTATTGTAAGGTAACATTTTTGCAAATCTTCTAGTAGTCCCAAACTTAGTGGTAGGGAATAACTCTAGTTTTCCCAACCTCAAATCAACCCTATAGATGTTGACATCAATGGATTTTTTTTTGTTAAGTTTTGGTTCTTAGATTCACATGTGAGTACACACCTTTATATGTTGCTTGGTGATGAAAGGTTTGATATTTAAAGGTAATAATGAGAAATGATCGTTGTATGTTTAATGATGCCACAAAAATCTAAATTTGTATGTATGAAATGAGCTATGGATGCACCTTCTAGTATACCCTTGGATGTTGGTGATAATGTATTTTGCTAGGGAAATATGTGGCCATTTTCATTGCTTTTTTAAAGACTTTCATATCCCATTGAGAACTTATATAACATATAAGGGCTAGAGATGTATCACCTTGCACTTTTTTGACACGTTCCATTTTCCCCCAAAAAATCACAAAGACATGTCTCCTCACATTGCTAATTTAATGCTCAACACCTCTTATATCCAACCTCTTTATGATTCCAATCATAAAAGGTGTCAATAATCCAATATTTGAATTTCAATTTATTTAGGCTCCCAACAACACCTTTACTTCAAACCTTTTGATGCTTTAAATAATAAGAGGAATAGTAGTTTATTGAAAAAACATGTAGCTTTAGTAGGATAAGATAAGATACTTTCTACACAATGTCTTGACTACCTCCAAATTATAGAATATGTTAACATAGAAATAATTTCAAACTTCGTGCAAGTGCCTTCATGACAAAATAATGTCATTTTCAAACAACATGCAAATTATGACCTTAAATTCAATGTCTACAACCAAAAGCTCCTATAATCAAAAGTATATAAAAATACTCATCCCTTTAAGGGAAGCAATTAAATATTTTAGGTTAGGGTTGGATAAATTCCCTCTACACCAGTGTTAAGTTTGCTCAATTTCACTAAGCTTTGCATCCTAAAATTCTAGTGACTTGACAACCCCCCAACCTTACACAATTTGTTTTGTTACTTGAACGCCGCCACCTCTTAATATGTATACCATTATTCTATTTTTTTTTAAACCTCACCCCCTTATTACCACTCAATACATTGAATTATCTTTTAACTCTTTTTAAAACCCTCAATATGAACCCACGTAATATGATATTGGTTTACAAACAAACCCATCAAACAATACTATCTACACCATGAGTAGGGAACCCCTACTTGTGTCTTATACTCCCTCAATGCATTCTTGGAAATATCGACATTAGAGGATAGGTTGATGCACAAAACAGATTGTGTTGTTTATGAGATGAAAAATTGTTGTAACAATGAACTCGATGGCTAGCCATTGTGACCTTAAAATGACTAGTGACTAACATTGATCTTGTCATTTAAAAAATGAAAAGTTACATAATAAGGTTAGCTAGGTGAATGATCACACAAAGTTATTGTCTGCACTACATAGTTAGCCAATGATAATTGGGAGTTGGATCCTAATAACAAAGAGATTTGGATCCTAATAACAAATATGACCCCACCAAAAACAATCCTTACCTTAATGATTGCTTAATTACGTTGAAAATTGTGACTTTCCTTTTTTAACCTGAACGGAAAATTGGAAAAAGAACATTTATGAATCTTTACCTCCTAGATATTGTTACATAGCCATGTATGGAATTTGATGAGTATACTCATGGATAAATTTACAACATTTATGGATTTGTGCATCTATGTTACATGGCCATATGGATTTGTGCATCTATGTTACATGGCCATGTAGGGAATTTGAAAAGCATACTCATGGCTAACTTTACAACATTTATGGATTTGTGCATATATGATATAGTATGGGTATGTAGGGATGTAAATTTGAGCACATAGATATGTAGACAAATACACAACTCACAAAGTGGATCTCACAATTTACTCAGCAATTGAAGAATGAAACAGTGCAAAAAAGGCTTGCAGCTGTGAATGCTTTTATTAATCAAAAAGTAATCCGATGATAATTACAATGAAGTAAAATGGCTTTAATAGCCACAAGCAATTCAAACCCACATGAGGAAGTTCGAATTGATTAGAATCTACTTGACTGTAGGTAACCACGACCTTGTATAAATCACTATCGGAGGACTCAGTAGTTAACTGACCTTGTCTAAACCATAACCGAAGTTCATCGGAGCTCTAAAACACAACTCAAGTGTTACATTCAATGTTGACTAAGGTTAACTGACTGTGGTAGGTGAGAAATGCACCCCACATGTGTTCATTCAAGTAAACCTAGTGCTAACTGCATGTAGAGGACTAGAACTGAATGTAACTGACTCCTAACTTAGCTTGACTAGTCATCAACTGAAGTGAACTAACCTTGGTTGGTTTCGGCACTCCCAGTGGCTTTCTAAATTGTAGGGATTGGTCTGGGAGGCTCCTAAACTGATGCAATCAAGTTCAATTAGTGGCAGTGAGCCTCAATTAGTGTTCCCCACACTTTAGTAACTGAAACATGTCCCCCAATTAGGCCAAGTGGACCCAATGGTGTTAATGACTATAAATAGACTGGATGGACTCCTGATTTAGACATGGCTCCCAATTTAGACATATGACCAAATTTAGACAAGGAAGGATTAATAATCCTAACACCCCCCCTGAATGGTAACTTGGAAAAATGGTGGGCCCTGGTAACTAATACCATAGGTCACCCATTACATCAAGTAAAATAAAGTAACTGCTTAATACAAGGAGCTAGGGAAAAAACCACATGGGAAAAAATCCCTCCCTCTAGCTAAGCAGGTAGAATCAGGTCTCAAGTTTGAAAAAATTGAAAATATGTTGCTGAATCTTCATCTATGTGAGGTAGTGAAGTAGCATGCATGGTGTGATACGCATAGGTATTCTGGGGCCTGGCATGTAGACTTCTCCTTCTTCTCCAAAAATGATGATGGGAGGAAGGAGGAATGTAACCTTTGTCTCTTGCTGAATGAAGAGGTGTATGATCATATCCATTCTTCTGAATGTAGTAAGACTGAGACTTTTCCATATTGCATCTTATAGGAAGTCTATTGCATCTCCCTAAAGGAGATAAAATAGAATGACATAGCGCAAGAGTCTTTCCTTTCTGAGTGTCAGGTGAGTTTCCAATCATCTTCCTAGCTTCCAGTTTGGAAGTAGGGACTAAATCTAGATCTGAGTCACCCTGAATCTTAAGTTCATAAACTGGTATAGATGGATCTGCAATACTAGTAGAAGCTATAAAAGAAGTAGATGCAATGATTTTACCTTCCCTTGCAGGTGGCTGCTGAGAGTGCACTGGTTCTGAAGGAGCCATGCAATGTGAGAACTCATATGATTTTGAAGCATGATTTGTAGTACCCTTTTCTATGATGCTCCCAGTAGAGATATCTGTGATATGCACTGAGTCAGGACCAAAGATCAATCGCTTTGGAGATCTAGTATGGGTCATCTGAAAGATAGATAACAGGTTTGAAGCTAGGGAGGGAACAAATAGCACATCTTTGAACCTTCCATGTTCAAGTTGGATAGAGCCCTTTCCTTTTGTTTTGACTTTACTGTAATTTCCCATCTGAATACTAGGACCATCAAAGGACTGAAAAAAAGAGAATGATTCTCTGGATGCAGCCATATGGTTGGAAGCTCCAGAATCAATGAGGAAGACAGGTGCTGATGTGTAGCAGGCCTTCAGTGCATGTCCTTTCCTTTGGTATTCTTCTTCTTCTTCTTCTTCTTCCTTCCTTGTGCTAGTAGGTACAGAAATGTTGTGTTTTTTCAAGAGAATATCCATTTCATCAAGTTGTCTTCTCATACAGGAGCTTTTTGAATGGAAGCCTCTTCCACAGTAAGAGCAGAGGACCTTCTTCTTGCTTCTCTATGAACCTGAAGGTTCTTTTGACTGCTCTTTCTTCACAGGGGACTCGTCTCTTTGCTTCCCTTTGTCATTTGCTACCTTATCTCCTCTTGAAACTAGAGCTAGATCTTTGGGAGATCGAATGATCCCCATTTGGATCAATTTATCATTCTCAGAAATAAGATATTGGATGAAGGCATTAAGAGTGGGCATCTTTCAATTTGGAGTAGTGAGCCTTACTGTTTGGAAGGTGGATACAAAGACTGAGTATTCTACATTGAGCTTTGTGAGAATGGCAAGGATGAGCTGATCTTCATCCTTCTTCACTTTCCATTGCTTCAACTGATATATCAGGTTCTTGAACTTTGAGAATAATTCATTTAGAGATTCGAAATTGGATGGATTGAGAGTAATCAGATCATTTTCTAGCTGATGGATCCTCATCTCATCATGCTTATCAAATAAGGAAGCAAGCTTGTCCCAAACCTCCTTGGGAGTGTCCAAGTCTTGGATGTGAAATTGAAGATCTCTAGAGACTGAGGAGAGCATGAGTCTGTGGGCTTCATCAAGCCTGTTTATGTACTTAGCTTTGTCTTTATCTGATTCTGGCTCTTCCTCTGTTTCTTCTATGAGTCTGAAGAGATGCTTGGTGCAGAGCAATACTCTCATGTCATCCTTCCACTGGTGATAGTTGAAGGGAGTAAGAGGCTCCACTGGATGAGCCATTTTGAATGTAATAAGAAAGACTGAGCTGCTACAGCAAATGCAGTGAGAAGAAGAGGTTGCTTGTAGCGAATGCTGTAAGAAAAGCTGATAACTTGTCACAAAATCAAACATACAAAGTAAGGTCGATAGTCTGCACTTTTGGAATTTCCTTCACACCCAGCATAGTTGATCAAGCAAGCTTGATCAACAATTTCCTAACTTGGGATATTAAGTGGTAAATTCTCTGCTTCTGCTGTAGTACTGGAAGGAGCAATTTGCCCAAAAAAAATGATCCGGTTGGAGATCTGAGGAGGAGAGGAGTCTTGTCCACCGAGGCTCTGATACCATGTAAATTTGAGCACATAGATCTATAGACAAATACACAACTCACAAAGTGGATCTCATAATTTACTCAGCAATTGAAGAATGAAACAGTGCAAAAAAGGCTTGCAGCTATGAATGCTTTCATTAATCAAAAAGTAATTCGATGATAATTACAATGAAGTAAAATGGATTTAATAGCCACAAGCAATTCGAATCCACATGAGGAAGTTCGAATTGATTAGACTCTACTTGACTGTAGGTAACCAATACCTTGTCTAAATCACTATCGGAGGACTCAGTAGTTAACTGACCTTGTCTAAACCATAACCAAAGTTCATCGGAGCTCTAAAACACAACTCAAGTGTTACATCAATGTTGACTAAGGTTAAGTGACTGTGGTAGGTGAGAAATGCACCCCACATGTGTTCATTCAAGTAAACCTAGCGCTAACTGAATGTAGAGGACTAGAAATGAATGTAACTGACTCCTAACTTAGCTTGACTAGTCATCAACTGAAGTGAACTGACCTTGGTTGGTTTCGGCACTCCCACTGACTTCCTAAATTGTAGGGATTGGTCTAGGAGGCTCCTAAACTGATGCAATCAAGTGCAATCAGTGGCAGTGATCCTCAATTAGAGTTCCCCACACTTTAGTAACTGAAACATGTGCCCCAATTAGGCCAAGTGGACCCAATGGTGTTAATGATTATAAATAGACTGGATGGAATCCCGATTTAGACATGACTCCCAATTTAGACATATGACCAAATTTGGACAAGGGAGGATTAATAATCCTAACAAGGGATTTTGATGAGCATACTCCTATTGGATTCAATTGAACAATGTCTTTTTTTAACTTTTAATTACATAGTAGCTTACTTTATTGGTAAAGCTCGAATGGACTATTTTTTTCTAACTTTTAATTACATACCCATTAATTATTGGGAGAATTTTTTCATCCTCTCCATCAAAATAATCTGGTTCACAGACGTTTCACAGGTGGATGATTCCATGGAATAGGATTTTTTGGATGGCAAAGTCATAATGGTGATACTAATGTGGAAACTGAGTTTACAATTTTAGTAATATAGAGTTTGCTGTTCATTCTTCTCACATATATCAAAATGTTTTATTGCAGTAATAAAGTCACGATTCCTTAGTGTTCAGGAATTGGGGGGGGGGCTTTGTTGAATTCATTCTATAATTTATTACCAATAATGCATAATTTATTAACTGGTATAGATATTTTCCTCATGTGAATATTAAGTCATGAGTTGTGGACTGTGATTAAGTGAATCAAAGGTTCATTTATTTAAATCCCAAACACAATCCTCTTAGTGTTTGTGCAACTGAGACCAGGAACTAAGTTAACCATGGAGGATTCACACCACTCCCTCCTCAAGACAAGGGTTTGATTTCGAACAAATGAGTTCAAAAAGGTTTTTACTTACCGATTTTGGAAGCATTGGCTCCATCTATATGGGTCTGCTCGATAAATTCGGTTTCCTTTGTGACATCCATCTCAGTAGGAATCCCTCCCTTAATGCAATCGAACTCGAACCCTTGGATCCCTCCAAATCGCCTATCTTCCTTTGCTTTCTCTTCGGAGGTCTTCATACTATGGATGGATGAATCGAACTCAAACCCATATTGATGGATCCCTATTGCAATTGAGCTCAAACCCATCTTAATGGATCCCTATCGCAATCAAACTCGAACCTAGCTTAATGAATTCCTCCAAATCAACAGATATCTCCCTCTATCTACTTGCTCATCG
The DNA here is from genome assembly GCA_001517045.1 of Pseudotsuga menziesii. NCBI lineage: Eukaryota > Viridiplantae > Streptophyta > Pinopsida > Pinales > Pinaceae > Pseudotsuga > Pseudotsuga menziesii. The sequence goes on from LPNX010028333.1 coordinate 98,751, forward strand.
GAGGTCCAAAGGATGGATGAAATGCTATAGAGGAAGTTGTGCAGACGTGAGAGGTCATATGAACTTATACATAACCTATGCAATTTCCCTTTTCTATGAGGAAAATTTTCATCTTTGGTTGGGCGTATTTTCTCCTTGTGTGTATTTCTTAACTGCTCGCTCAATGTATCTCTCATTGGTTGGGAAATTACCTCCTTAGTTGAGTGTATTACCTCCATGGTTAAGCATATTGCATGGTTGGGTGTTATTTTCCAGGTTGTGTGTTGCTTGGCAAGTCTTGCCACCAAAGCAACTTGAACCTTTGTTACACATTCCTCCAAATCCCTTTTCCCAGGCCCTTGTTGTTTGCCTCCTTACTTTGTTGTTGAGAGCAACCCCAGAATGATGGGTGAGGTTAATTCATGCACATAAGCACTAAAATAGTAACCAGCACTTTGAATTCCATATATGGAGCGTATCCATTCGTAGGGATAGCTGACCGAACTTACCCATAGTCAGAAACAAGGATAGAGGTAAAAAGAGTTGTTTTACCTGCAGCAGAGGGGAAGGAACCAGAGGAAACAAAATCATATGTATTATGCGCATCTATTTTCATGTGGGTATATATGAATTTTTGGTTGTAGTGAATTTTAGAACCATGAAGGTATCATGTTTTAAGTATTTTGAGGGTGATGGATTATGTTTCCTTTGTGACCTTTCTTCTTGTTTTTCTTTCAAATGTCACTTTATCATATAATATATGTGACTAGCATCATGTCAATGTTTTAATGGAGGAGTTTAATCTTAATACTTAATTGGATGGGCATTAAACGAATGTGTAATATATTCATATTCACCTACGTTTCATGTGTGAGATATGGATCAAACCTAGGTACAAAAAAATAAGAACGTTAGTTTATTAAGTTGAGTGCACAAGTTCACAGGGGATTTTATATGACCTTGTCTCGCAACCTTAACATATGCTTGCAATAAATAAATAAGATTAGAAAATTCTCAAATATTTGTGTTTTTGAAATGAATAAACTATAAGCTTACCATTTATGGTCACTACATATGACTAGCAATTACCCCAAAAAGGTGCAATAAAATACCGAAGGGAAAATTGAATAGATACATATAATTTGAATAACAATATCCCATTCTAGAATAGGTGCACAACTGACAAACCAACCTAAGGAAAACAGTTCTCAGTTGAAAAACAATATCTCGGTAAAATACAAACCAACCTAGAAGTTTTTTAACAATTGTGAGAGGAAAAAAGTGGTAGTGAAGTAAATTATTTTACAATAAATTGACATTAAATATTAATGGCCTTTAAAAAATTATGTTAATCTAAGTTAGTAACAATGTTTCTTTATGTTTGACACCGTAGAAAATGTCATGTGTTAAAATGTGATTTTTATTGTAGAGGAGAAATGAACATGTTTGGACCATTGAATTTGGATTGAGAGCTACAAATAATAATTTAATCAATGCTTCTTACCTTTAAATTGTGTGTTTTATAAGCTATTACTATCGAAAATACATGAATAGATCATACTTAAAGTCATAAATATTGTAAATTTATATTTACAATAACATTTGTAGATAATGTTCTCTTAGTTTAGTGCTCTCCCATCTACTCAACTTTGGCTCGACTTTGTTTTTTTCAAGCCTCCCTCCCACCCCAAACATCATATCTCATGCTTAGACAAGAATGTTTTGATTACTTAATTCAAAGGAGAAAGAACATAGATAAAGGAACCAAAACTAATGAAATCAATAAGATAAACATTTTTGTATATATTTATATTGAAAAGTTAGAGAAACAAAAATAAATATTAATTTCAACAAGTTCACACTTCGCACTTATAGTAATTTATGTGATGTGAAGATAAAGTTGTTCTCAACACTACTTGGTAATGAACATCAAATTTCAACACTTTTGATACACTATAACACTTTCTAAATACTACATGGTAACATTATTTAAAAAATGTAAGTCTATTTGACTTTGTATATTCATATTGAAAAGGTACATCATCCTCAATGCATTCTAAACACTAAACATTTTCTATATACTACATAGTCGACTTAAAAAATGTAAGTCTATTTGATTTGATTTTAAAGTCTACATAGAAGAAGAGTATATTTGATTTTCCTTACAAGTAGAATATTTGATTTTGAATTCCCTAGTATTAAAGTGTTATTATACTTCAATCATGAGCATATGTGGCCATTCTTACCTACTTTTCACTCCAAAATGTAATTTCATGTGTTTTAGAGGAGGATGCACATGTTTTGACCATTGAATTTTCATTGAAAGCTACTAATAATAATTGATAGTTGTTACCTTTAAATTATGTGTTTATAAGTTATTATCATTGAAAATATATGAATACCATAAAGCCATAAATATTGTAAATAGATATATACAATAATTTTGTACATATAGTTTTCTTACATTTTGTACATTACGTTATGATGATGATGGTGGTGGTGGTGGTGGTGGTGGTGATGACGATGACGACGACGACAACGATGACGACGATGATGATGATGATGAATCCGACGATGATGAAGATGACGATGATGATGAAGATGATGATGATGACAACGATGATGATGATGATGATGATGATGATGATGATGATGATGAAGATGAATATGATGACGACGATGATAATGATGATGATTATGACGATGAAGATGACGATGATGGTGATGATGAAGATGGTGATGATGATGATGATGATGATGATGATGATCAAGAAGATGATGATGATGAAGATGTTGATGAGGAAGATGGTGATGATGACAATGATGATGATCATGATGAAGATGATGGTGATGGTGATGGTGGTGGTGATGACGATGACAATGATGGTGATGAGGGTGATGACAACGACGACGATGATGATGATAATGATGATGATGATGGTGATGATGAATCCGATGAAGATGATGACGATGACGACGATGATGATGAAGATGACACTGATGATGATGAAGATGATGAAGATGATGATGATGACGACGACGACGATGATGATGATGAAGATGACGGTGATGATGGCGATGATGATGATGAAGCTGATGGTGGTGGTGATGACGATGACAATGACGATGATGATGGTGATGACGATGATGACGATGAGTATGATGATGATGGTGATGAAGATGATGATGAAGATGACGATGATGGTGATGATGAAGTTGGTGATGATGGTGATGATGATGATGATGATGATGATGATGAAGATGAATATTATGAAGATGTTGATGAGGAAGAGGGTGATGATAATGACGATGATGTTGATGATGATAGTGATGAAGATGACGATGATGGTGGTGGTGGTGGTGATGACAACAACAATGATGGTGATGATGACGATGAAAATGATGATGATGATGATGATGATGATGATGATGATGATGATGATATGATGATGATGATGATGGTGATGATGACGACAATGATGGTGATGACGACGACGATGATGATGCGATGATGACGATGACGACGACGATGATGATGAAAACGATGATGGTGGTGGTGGTGGTGGTGGTGATGACGACAACAATGATGGTGATGGCGATGATGATGATGATGATGATGATGATGGTGATGAAGATGATGAAGATGATGAAGATGATGAAGATGATGATAATGGTGATGATGATGAAAATGATGATGATGATGATGATGATGATGACGACGACGATGATGATGAAGATGATGATGATGAAGATGATAATTACGATGATGATGATGAAGATGACGATGATGAAGACGATGATGACGATGATGATGATGATGAAAATGATGATGATGATGATGACAATGATGATGATGATGAAGAGGATGATGATGAAGATGATGATGATGAAGATGACGATGATGGTGATAATGAATATGGTGATGATGATGATAATGAAGA
>LPNX010028333.1:107670-120907 GCA_001517045.1 Pseudotsuga menziesii
AAACCAACAGTCAAATGTATTATATTAAGTAATATCCACTAGCTAATAATTACCTTTCACCTTCCTCGATCTACATTTCCCCTTCAGGTACTCCCTGTTATCACTCCAGGAAACTACCTAGGGTTATAAGCTAGGTATGCCTGGTAACTTAAGAATTCAATGCTTTTCAGTAAGTGGATCGAGGGGATACTAAGATGGAACGATGGAAAGACTGCTTATCCAAATAGTTTAATGAGCCAGTGCTCTTAGAAACTGTAAATCAGATGATAAATAACAGAAAGGGTATGCAGAATATTGCTCAGACAACCAAATACATTAAATTGCGGGGTTTATACAACCAAGTACATACATAACGCAGTGTTACACTAAGCAATAAGAAGTTCCTCCATCAAATCATGAGCATAAGCTAAGCTAATTCAACAGAGTGCAGAATAATGGTGGATGACAAAATATGATTACAACAACAAGAGGAAACTGTGATTTTTATTAGAATAGCAACCAAAACATAGGCCAAGTTTCTCCAAGCTCGAACCCTTTTTTAGTCTGAGTTCTTAGGCTTTTAAAGCCTTTACAAATAGTTTCCAGATCCTAAAAGCATGGATCTGTTGAGTTTAACTAAAACATTAACTGACAGTTAAAAGCAAAAAGATAGGGACTGATCCCTAAAATCAAGGAAATTCTGATATGGAGATCTCCTTCAATAACTTGATGGTTGGTGAAGTGAAGCAGCCTTCCAAGGCTCGGTGGACTGAGTAGGGCGCACCACAGATTTGATTTTAATAATGTGGTAGTCGACTTATAGAGCTGTTCCTCCAAACAAGGTTTGAAACTTATCCAAAAGTGCCCACTGATTCAAAACTCGCTCAAAACCTCTAAGATATAGATAAAATACTTTATAATCCATTCATTTCTTCCAGTTCAGCGAATCAGTACTGAGTTCTGGGCGAAATAAGAGAACCTTTGCAAAAACACGCTTTCGGCAGCTAACTGTTCTGCTGATTTCGTGCCTTAGCCGCCGAAAGTCAGTCCTTTCGGCAGCTAATGAGCTCTGTGGGACTCGCCTAAGCTGCCGAAAGCTGAAAACTGTTTCAAAAATTAAAACCCAAAACGATGCTTTCCTGCAAGCTCGTGATCAGTCCCTAGGACTTCTTTGAAGCTGCTCCCTTCCCTCTTGTCACTCGTTTAGTCTGCCTTTGCTGAGCTTCCATAGGTGTTACCTCCTCAGGAATCATGGCCACCTCAGCCAACGCGTCTAGACCAGATGGTGGTGCTTCCGTGGCTTCTGGTGGTACTTCTGTCCCCTCCAAGTCCTTCAACTTTAACCTGAGCATCCTGAGATTGCGGTAGAGCTTGGCGTTCTCCTTTATCAGCATCGTGTTCCTCTCGGCCATTTTCTTGAGTTTTTCGATGATTTCCTAGCTCCGATCATGCAGTGCCATATTCCTTCCGATCAGCTCTGCGTTGTGCAACTTAACCTGCTTTTCACTATGTCTTGCCTGGGAAAGTTCCTGTAGCAGCCTATTGATTTTATTGGTCTCTGATGTGGAGGGTTCGGGACCTGGTACATCAGTCAAGGGAGGGCCTTGACTCTTCTCTCTTGCCATGGGCTACTCTGCTCCTTGTTTTTCCTCATCTCCAGATTCAGACCCTGAGTAAGGGAGGTTTAGTGGATTTTTCCCTTGAGGAGTCCCTTCAGCTTGTTCAAAAACTAGCTTTCTTTTTTACCTTCTCTTCTTGCTTGATGAGGAAGGGGATTCCATTTGGGCTTGGGGAGAGATGGCTCTCCTCTTTCTCTTGCTGGTTTTTGGAGTGCTGCTCTTCTCGCCCTTACTCTGCTCGGCTGCCTCTTCATTTTCTAAATCTGTGGGGAACTCGTGCCAAAACAAGAAATAATTCCATTCCACGTTTCTCTTCTTCAGAAGATCTTTGATCATCAACGTTATGAGACCCTGGTGAGAGATCCTGCTTGCTATCTTGCTTGGCTTAGCCTGGACTTGCTTTTCCATCTTAGTTAGGGTCTTATGGAATAAATATGGAAAATTTATCTTTTCCCTCCCTGTGAAATGATTCAACAGCTTGAAGTGGTAGAGCTACACCCTCTGATATCGGCCTTCACAAGTTATGTAAACGAAAATGGCCTTTAAAAGAGCCTGCCATTGAGGTTCAAGAAAGGTGATGGGAATATCCTTTCTCCGAATGATTTCTTTATGGGTTGGTAGGAGATACGACCTGAATTCAATATCTGAGGCCTTAGTGGTCTTAAACCAACTCTGCCCTGTCCTGGGGAGATCTGTACATTCGGATATAGCTGCCTCATCTACATGAAACTCTTCTCTGCCAAACTTCACTGTCCTCCCATTGTAGCTCCAAGCAAACGCTTCAGCAAGTGGCTAGATGAAGCTAGTGAGTCTCTCACAGTAGTCAAAAACTTCTGTAGACTTGAAAAACTCGGACACTTGTGGATGGGACTCGAGATACCAGACCCCGTCTAGCTCTGTCCTGAGTGGCAGATTTGTCTTTGCCATGAGCCGAGCCCTTTTGTTTTTGCAGCAGATAATTAGAGAGACACCGTGCTGGAGTCTCGTCCTGATGGGAGCACCCCTGGATAGATGCTCTGCTCTGATAAAAACCGCCTGAACGGAACAAGAACTTCAACTGTGTGATAACTTGGAAAAACCGGGGACCTTGGCCCTGCTCACAACGTTTGGGGAATAAGATGTCTTCCATCTGAGCCCAGCAAGTGATTACTTATGATATCGTCCAGCTCGTGTGAAATTATGAAGCGATCAGCTGCGAATGACCCTCAGATATGCATTATGAGTTCCTGTGTAACCCTGCGCAGTCAATGATGTGGGTGCTTCATGACTCTCTTTCGGCAGCTTACCAACATTAAACCTCATGATGGTCATATGAGATGTGTTCTGATCTTCCTTTCGGCAGCAAAACACACAGGCTCGTTTGATGTGAAGTCGAGTACGGACACGTGCTCTTTTTTTTTTTAATCTTCTGATGAGATTGTTTTCGGCAGCTAACATAATTCTAGTTAATCCTTTCAGCTGCTGAAACTGAGCCTTTTCGGCAGCTAACTGGCCTCTACAAAACAGAGTTAGCTACCGAAACCTGTCTTTCCCAAAATTTGAAACCAAGACTCAAATAAATCAGATTTTTGACTTAGTACTAAGAACGAGGACCTCCTTATTGACTCTAAAAATTTTTAAAATAAATTTTTTGAACTCAAACCTATCACCTAAAATAATGAAAAACCGACTGGTTATTTTAGGAGATAACACTCCCCTTCAAAATTGTTATTGGAGTCTAGATCACAAATGCGACACAAATTGAGCTTTGACACTAAATTAGGAATATATTCACTAATATTCAACATGTTTTTGTATACCATATATCCCTCCATCATAGAACCTTGAGCATGTGCTCATTGTCTAACCAAACCCTTCATAAATTTATCAACTTGTCCTCCACATACCCTATCTTCTTCTGTGACAACTCTAAATGCCATTGTACATATGCTAAGAGAAATTTCCCTTGCTGAGTTATTATATAAAACACTGAGGAAAGCGATGGGCCACCAACCTTCAGTCGAGGCTTTAGTTGCATTCTTAAAAATTAACTTAATTACTCCCTAATTGAGAGATTCTGCTAGGGTTATAAAAGAGAAGGCCTCCTTGTCCATGTAACCAAAATCATAACCAATTGTATCCACATTTCCTTAAAAAATTCACAAAAAATACCATCAATCCCAAGCAACTTACCATTCTTCATTGAATTGAGACCAATGAAGAGTTGTTTTTCCTAGAAAAGGGTGTTCAGGGTAAGTATTGGATCTTATGTGTTGGCTTGTTATTTAACATATATTTTATATCATGTTTTTACTTATGGTATCAAAGCTAGATTGACTAGGAATTTATACTAAGAGTGGTATGATGCTAGGATCCATGGAGGTGTGGTGTTGTGTGCTATTAATTTCTATGATATGTGTGTGTTTCTTAGCCTATAACATCATAGAAAATCATGGATTTATCAACTAGATCTGCATATCTTCTTTTCAAGTTCTTGGATTTGGATAAAAATTTCTAGATTTAAAAGGAGAAGTGAATATATCTAATGATTGAGTGTATATATAGTTGATTATATTTTATCTAATGTTTGTTAGTTTTGATGCTAAAACTAGCTAAATATATCTCTATATGGCTATGCAAAGACATGTGGTGATTGAATATGTACTTGCATGACACATTGAGGATGTGTGTCATTGTAGAGATACATGGTATTAATTGTTTGGGAGTATAGTATTGCTTGATACAAACACACAATAATATTGCTAGTCTGAGATTGTATTCATGCACAGCCATATTCATTTAATGACATTAGACTATTGGTACTTTACGATGTGTTTTAATGTGTTCATCCAAATCATGGAGATGCATTGCTAGTGGTAGATCTAGATTGCCCAATATATTCATGTTGTAATTGAATAATACACATGACATTTGTGATATTATAAGTTAAATGAATGATATGTGACAGAGGAGAGGTTGTAGATAGTGTTATTAGGGCATATTAGAGAACAAAATCTAGTGCTATAGACAAAGTTCTTTTGTGAGTGGAAATATGTGCTAAAATATTTGGAGGTGTTAGTTTTTACAAGATTATAGAAGTATAACTTAATTGAAAAGAACAATAGGATCTCTAGAAGAAAGACAAAGCATAAAAAAAAAGAACACAATAATTTATCCTAGGAAACCTAATCATGAAAAATCTAGCAAACCTTCATATAGAGATGATAGTTTCTAAGAGTAGAGAGAAGAAGAAAGAGAGAGAGAAAAGTCTCTTTAATATATAACCATGGAAAAACTCCTTCTGGTGATGTTGAAAAATTCTCTAGGAGAGAGAGTGAACTTGATTTTCTGGATGAGTGACTAAATGAGGTGCACTTTCCTTGTATTTATACACATTACAAAAACTAACTTTTACCCTAACAGGGATGACTTATCTAACTGACTGGGACAACCTTCCTTGGGGAAATACAAAACTAATTTTATTTTTATTCTTTTCTTGTGTAATATTTCCCAATGGGTTACATTGATTTTTTCTAGGGTTTACATGAGCAATTACATCATTATAATATCATATAGGAGGTACAAGGAAATACAATACAAGTATAATAAGAATAACTTCTGAAGTTGCACAATTTCCAACACTCCCTCTCAACAAGGAAGGTATTCTTCAGATATGGTCATTATAAACATCACAAACATCTGGGTCTCTTCTATAGATCTCATCTATCTCGATCATCTATATACATATTGAAGGTTTTAAACACTATCTCTGTCCATCGAGAGGTGTCATCATATATCTATTCCACTCATTCCATTGGTAGATCCATTAGTTCTGCAACTCTTCACAATCAATAAGAGAGTACAATAATCAACATCTCATCTACTACAAGTCAATTCTATCTCTAACTGAGAACTGTGACATACTTCACACAACCATCTACTACTAGTTCATCTCAAGTTTTGGTGGGAATTCTACTACACCAAGTTGAGAACCAGGACTGGTGGGAATATGGACTAAGATATGCTCTGTGTTTAATCTTGAAAATCCATTTGGAGGTCACTACTAACTTCCCCTCAGGTCTTGGTAAAACCTCCCATAATTACTTTTTCATGAAGGACTGGAATTCATCCATCATAGCATCCTTCCAAACTTGGTGTCTATATGCTTCTGCATACATGGTAGGTTCTGAGTCAATGATGTGACTCATCAATGCTACATAAATCTATAATATCTAAGGTATTTTGATTTCCTGATGGGTTCCATTGGGAGATTTGTTCCTCTTCACATCCTGTAATGTCTGTTGTTCCCATCAGGTCTTTTTTGGCTTACAACCATATCTATGGGAGCATCAACTAGATCAATTGGATCAATGGAATCAATCGGTTCATTCTTTTCTTCAGACTCCCTCTTAAATTCTGGAGGGGGAAATGATCTCATATATTCATCATCATAGATATCCATATCATATCTTCTTCCTTTTCAGATAGAAATCTCTTCTTCAAAGGTCACATCACTCCTAACTTTGATTTGCATTGATCCTAGGATGTATATTCTATAAGCCTTTGAAGACTCATTGTATCCCATGAATGTTCCCTTCTTTCCTTAAGGTTCTAGCTTCATCCTTTTATCCTTGAAAACATGAATTTAGAATGAGAATACAAATATACCAAGGTGGCCCACCTCAAGCTTAAGTCCTATGAAGGCTTCTTTTGGAGTCATGTTCTTCAAGATTTTATGAGGGCATCTATTTTGTACATAAACAATTTTTTCTATATGCGTATACCAATAAGAACATTGGTAGACATAGATCATGTATCATGGATTTTTATACCTCCATAACTATTATGTTCTTCCTTTCCACAACCCCATTTTGTTTAGGATTATGGGGAACTGTAAGCTCCCTCTTAATTCCTGTTTCCTTGTAGAAATCATTGAATTCTGTAGAGGTATATTCTCCACCATTGTCTGATATCAGGATTTTAATCCTTCTTCTTGACATATTCTCAACTTTTTCTTTGAATTATTTGAACTTACTTATTACTTCCTCAGATTCCTTGGTCTTGAGAAAGTATATCCACATATTTCATGAGTGGTCATCAATCAATGTTACATAGTAGTTGTAACCACCCAATGAAGTAACAGCCATGGGTCTGCACTAGTCAGAGTGGACTAGATCCAATATTCCCTTGGATATACTTTCATTTTTTAGAAAGGAACCCTTGGTATTATTACTAAGTGCACATCCTCTACATATACCATCGTGGTCTACATGAAGCATTGGTAGACCTGTCACCATGTTCCTTAATGATGGAAGAGCTTGATAGTTTATATGAGCTAGTTTTATGTGCCATAGCTAATTAATGTTGGTGGAATCATGGACTAAAACTTGATATGGTATAATGCTCAGATAATACAATCTCTACTCTTTTACACCAATAAATTTTGTTGTGTTCATTCTAGAATTCTTGTTCCATACAAGCACATTCCCATCTTCAAATGCATCTCTATATCTCTTGTCCTCTATGGAGGAGATAGATACAAGGTTTCTTTTCATACCAGGTACATAAAAAACATCATTTAGATGTAATAAGTCATTAGATTCCAACTGAAGAGAGGTAGATCCAAATCCTTTCACAGTGTAGTTGGCATCACTTCCAAGTACAACACAAATATGGGATTCTTTCTTGACAAATTCTAAGATATTCTATTTATAACCAGTCATATGTTTGGAAGCACCACTATCTATATGCCATGTATCACTAATGGTGGGAACACTACCTAATAATGTTGATATGAAGAAGAATTTTGTACGCTCTTCATTTCTTTTTTTATTGTTATGATGATGTTATTCCACATTAGTTTTTTAAGCTTCATGCTTCCTCTTTTTTGAGATAAAACACTTTCTTTCATAGTGACCATATTTCTCACACTTATAGCATTGTATGTGTGATAATTACTTCTTCTTTTCCTTTCAATCTGGAGAATAAATTGGTCTCCTAGATTGGTGCTTATGGTCGTGAAATTTCCTTCTTTTTCCCTTTCCTTTATTGACATGAGTAATGAAGGATTGATTCTCCTCAACTTAAGGACCATGGAGTCTTTGCCTTGCTGCAATCCTTGTCTCATCCTGAGTGCAATCTGCTCATAATTTGTCAAATTTGGGCATCTTGGTTCGACCACTTATGGTTTGTATGAGATACTCCCAATACGGTGGAATAGAATTTAGGGTGTTCATGACAAGCTATGTATCTTCAATGTTATTATCCATTGTTCCTTAGCTTGTCTCGAATCGGTGATCCTCATGAAATATGAGGCAATTTATTCGGACACGATTATCTTCATATTTGACAGTTGGTTCCTCAATGTGAGAGTCACATTGATGCTACTATGTTCAAATAGATTATTCAAGGTATTTAATATCTTCCTATATGTCTTCTTTTCTAATACTTGAGGAACCAAGTTATCTTTAACCGAGTCCACCCGAATTCTTCTTGCTTTGGCATCACTCTTCCTCTATGGGGACTTGTCTTCTTCCACTTCTGGTTATGGAACATTTTCATTGAAAAAATTCAAGAGATAATTTTATTCCAGGATGAGAAGAACTTTAGGATTACAATAAATTAAGTTTCTAGCCCCATCAAGACGATCTTCAACCTTCATTCCAATCATCTTTTCTACATATCTGAACCAGAAACCCTAGCAAGAGTTAGGTCAAAATGAACTTTTGAATTTAAATAAAATAACCTCTGATATAGATGTGCCCTATCAAGGAGAGTTGAGGTAAGGTGACGTAGAGACAAAACAGTGTCCTGGTCAGTACAAAACATGAAACCCTAATTTCCGGAGCAACGAAATTAGGTCAAAAATGAAACTTCTTGGAATTTGGTTTTTATTTCACCAAAATATGTGTATCCCCTAAAGAAAAGTTTCCACAACTCTTTTTTACCTGAAGAGATGAGGGAAGGCCTTGAAAGGTCAAACCCTATCTTCCGACAAAGGCCTCTTCTAGGAATTCTCTAATACCGTGTTATTTTTTACAAGATTATAGTAGTATAACTCAAACAAATGATTTATCTTGAGAAACTCAATCGGGAAAAACCTAGAAAACCTTCATATAGAGATGATATGTTCGGAGAGCATAGAGAAGAAGAAAGAGATAGTGAAAAGTCTCTTTAAGATATAACCCTGGAAAACCTCCTTTTGGTGATGCTACAAAATTCTCTAGGAGAGAGAGAAAACTTTATTGTTTGAATGAGTGACTAAACTTAGGTTCACTTTCCTTATATTTATACACATTACAAAAACTGACTTTTACCCTAATAGGACTGACTTGTCTAACTGACTGGGTCGACCTTCCTTGGCGAAATAAAAAAAAAATTATTTCTATGCTTTTCTTGTGTAATCTTTCTCAAGGTTTACATTGATTCTTTCTAGGGTTTACATGAGTAATTACATTAGTATAATATTCCATAGGAGATACAAGGAAATATAATACAAGTACAATAAGGATAACTTCCGAGGGTGCTAAATTTCAAACACGAGGAGACTACTGCTAAGATGCCATTTAAATTGAATATAAGAGAGTGTTGGTATATGTGATTTTTTCCAACAAAGAGAGGCTTCAAGGATAAAGGCCTCTTGTGAAATGAATAAGAAGCTCTGCATGGGATAAACAAGTAATAAGGTTAAATTGGAAGATAAACAATAAAATGTGAAAGTGATAGAGTAAAGCACAAGGTATATTGAGTCAAGATTATGTTAAATGCACCGTTATTAAATCCAACATGGAAAAGAAAAAATGGTCACAAGTAGAACACCTTTGATGACAAGGATGGAAACAATCATAAATAAGAACCTCATAAGTCAATAAAATGTGCCACTATAATATTGGGTTGCGGTGAATGAAAAATTCACATGGATTGCATGTAAAGCACAATAAATAGGTTAATGGATTGTTTGGATTAATATGTTCTACATTAGAGATTTAATACATATTGTGAGTGCATTGAAAATATTTATCTTTGTACTATAATAGACCGTGGTTAAAAAATTCTTAGACTCTTGTTAGTTTATTTGTTTTAAAGGAAGGATTTTGCTTTGATTTATGCTTAAAGGAGCACATGTGCTTCAAGGGCCCTCAAACATTGTGTTCCACAATCACATTCTCTAAGGGGTATATGTAGCATATGAATGGAACACTAAAAAATTGAAAAGAGAGAAAGAATAACTACTTTGTACATGTAATTGTACTTGGAGAGGAGTGACATAGTAAATGAAACAAGTTGATGCTCTCATAGAATCACATAATTATATATAGAATGGTAAAGAGTTCTGGATTTAATCACATTTAAATGGGAATATTGTATTAATACAATAGGTGGATGGCTTGAGGTCATACTCTAATCATATATCATATATATTAGTTCCACAACTCCAACTTCCACTACAAGATCATTAACCATGTAAGAACTTGTTGAACAATATCGGATCTAATATCTCATTGCATATTATGAACACTTACATATAGTGAAAATAAAAATATCTTAATGAGCCTCAAAACATTCATCGTGAAGATCCAATTGTGAATCTTGTGAAACCAACCAAATTCTAGGTAAAGTTGTTAATTATCATGATTAGAGTCATTGATTTGGTTCTAGAATAGATGTAGGTAGCGCTAGTGTTATCAATAGATGAGGAAACCTGTGTAAAATAAATGTCCACAAATCTTTCAAGACAAGATTAGCTATAAGGGCATGCCATTTATGAGGATGTCTTGGAAATAATGTTTGGAACATGGAAATACTTTAATACATGTTAAAAGGGATATGTAATATTGTGGGACATCTATGACCATGGAATTTCAAGTAGATGGGTTAGTACATGCTACACTTGGAAGTTGCAATTGCATGGCACCATCGGAAACAACTTATGGGATTTTGTCCTACAAACCAAGAGTTAATCAAAGTTTCGATTGGTATTTGGGTTGTTAAAGTTGAGCTATAAAGGAATGATAGTTCTAAGGGTATGTTTGTAATAATATTTGGAACATGGAAATAATGCAATAAGTGTTGAGAGGGATATTTGATATTGTGGGACAAATATGATCATGGAAGGGTTACTATCTTTGACTTGTGGAAGCCCTAATTATGTGACACTTGAGGTGAGAACTTATCTAGGATTTTATCCTACAAGTCAGAAGTTAATTAAAGTTTTAATGGATGTTTGCATTGTTAAATGGGTGTGTTGTGCATGTGATTTCTAAAAAAAAATTCCAAATGTTAGATACAAATTTTCCAAACACGCTAAAGTTGTGGTAGATGATATTTAATATTCATGCAAATACAGTCACAGGTGAGAGAGTATTGTCAAGATAAAATATAATAAAGGATGTATGAGGAACAAAAAAATAATTGGTTGCATTAGATGCCTTGATGTGAAGGTCACTAATAGAGCTTGATTCATTAGTATTGGAATATGGTAGGGTATATGGGGCTCAAAATAAGTTGCTTCCCATTTTCTTTGCAATAAGAGTGTACACTCGTTGCTAAATTGGAAACATGTTTGCAATTTTAGGAATACACACCCATTCCTTTTTAAATAGGTGTTCGGGTACACAGGGTACTCCCAAAAGACCGAACACCTTGAGCAACCGCTTCACACAAATAGATCACAGATCAACACACCGATGTTTGTCACGTGGTTAAAACAGGCTCGAGAGGGAAACAGTCTACGGCCCTAGCCAAATAGCTACTTGGAGCAATTTATTATGCAAAAGAAAGAAAGTTACATGACCTTCTCATAATCGATCAACTAGCCAAGGACCCTCTATGCTCTTTAAATAGAGATCATAGACCAATCAGGTGTTAAGCCATGGATCAATGGTAGGTATGATCTAAGAGAAGTTGAACCGTCGGATCACTCTATGTCTAGAACATATCGTGACCGTTAGATTAGAATATTTACAAATGCATGCTAATGCATACTAAAGAAACACACTTTTACCTAATGGATATATTACACAAGTTGATCTTAACTAACTCCTAAGTGTCTAAATATCCTAACAATAGGTTCATCCCCCGTTGAACCTCCATGCATTTTATGCCATGTATATTTGAAATTCCGCATCATTTAAAAAGAAATGAAATAATGTGCACATGTTATGAATTCGTGCACATTCCTAAGCATGCATGCACCATGGGAGCTTCACCTAATTGACTAACATATTATCATGTTCATTCATAAAGGGTGGTTTTTAAATGGTGAAAAAAGGGTTGACATAATGTAGGTATCTAGGGGGATGTAGGGTATGGGTAGTTTATAGTTGTTGCGGGGTATAAAATGAGGTATATAGTAAAAACAAGGTTTTTCTAATTGGAAATATGTAAATTGGTGGGGGAGGGGGGCTCAACAAAAGCATTTTGGTAGGTATTTATCAATATATAATGAAATTAAGGGTATTCTTCAATATCCCACAAACACAATCACTATGGCATAGTTTCATTGAGTGCAGACCTCATGTCATGCACTAGGAAAGCGTGTGTGTTCCTTTGTCTATGAACAAAAAAATGACGATTGCTATTATTTTATTCATCCTACCCAAGACAAATATTGATTGTTAGGCATTTATCAAATTTGGACACATTTTAGAAGGATTTGTAGTGCCAAGGATATACAACCATCCATTTCCATGGATCATTTGCAGGTAAGTTTTTATTTTTCATACCTTTTTTATATTTTTAACATTTTAGAAATTTAATATTTTTTAAAATATGCTTTCATTATTGAACTGCAGTCCTTATTCCACAAAGAAGGAAGAATACCCTTATCCAAACACAAACCAAAATGTCATCCCCCCATAAATACACCTAAGTAAATCAAAGTTTAGTGTTATAAACATAACAATAATAATAATAAAGAACATATAATCAATAGATATTAATTAATTAATCGAAGAGTGGTGACCTTTACATTAGAAAGGTGAAATTGCTAATATAAAAGCCAAGATATTGTAATGTAATCTATCATCTATTTTATTTAATATGTATTATTTATTATGAAGATTGATATCTTCTTATAAACATAAAAAATAATACAAATACAAATAATAATAATAGTAAATAACATATAATAAATAGATATTAATTAATTAATCGAACAGTGGTAACCTTTACATTGAAAAGATGCAATGGTTAATATAAAATCCAAGATATTGTAATGTAGTCTATCATCTAATTTTTTTTTTTTTAACAAAAACGGTTATGGGGTTTATTAATAATCAGCACTAAATTGCTGTATAAATGTACAATTCAGCATTCACCTTCTATCAGTCAATGACCTTCCGAGGAGTTAAGGAGGAATATCACTTTGACTAATCGAATTAACTAGTAATTCATTAGGTGCCGCTCCGATAGCTTTATTGGCTGCCTTGTCCGCCAAGGCATTAAGATCTCTTAAAATATGATAGAATCTAATATTTCGGAACAGCTTGGAAATGGACCTGATTCTTCTTATCAATCCAGCAATCCTGTTATTATCGGTATTTCTTCTTCCATTCATTGCCTGAATGATAATCCTGGAGTCCCCAAAAACCAGGACTTCTTCAACCTTTGTAACCAGCAATTGCTTTAGTCCTTGCCATAGCCCGTAAGCCTCCGCTATA
>LPNX010028333.1:124675-180145 GCA_001517045.1 Pseudotsuga menziesii
TTCTCAGGATTTTTTGGGCAGTTGCGGATGAAGTGCCCGTACTCATGGCATCCTCTTCATTTGAAGGGCAGCTGTTCATAGTCAAGTTTCTGGAAATGGGACCAGCTCCCCACGGTTAGTTTGATAGCTTCGGGCAGTCCAGCTTCTAGATCGACCTCAACACAGATTCGGGCACATGCGTATTGGTCTTTTGGGCTGGCCATATCTATGTAGTTACCTAGCGCAGCTCCTATGGCCTGGAGGGATTTAGGGTTCCAGCAATGCATGGGAAGATTGGGCAGCCTGACCCAGACTGGTACTGCTCTTGGCATGTCAGCCTCTGGATCGAAATCCGGCGTCCACCTGTTGAGGTAAAGACCTTGCGGCCCCATGAAGTAGGGCCCATTTCTAAAGATCAGCTCTTTGTCATCCTTGGATTCGAAGTCGAAGAGAAAGAAACCTCTCCCGACAGAGTAGGAAGCAACATTGTTGGTGATGAGGGGTCTCCAGTTTCTTTGAACCCAGCTGTCCATTGTTTTGGGCGAAGGCCATAGCCCCGTAAACTGACCGATCAAGGCTCGATCTGCCAGGGAAAGAGCGACCCGGATGGTTTCCTCTGGAGGAAGGGCAACCTCCGGCACATCTTCAAGCCTTTTGACAAATTTCGGGGGTTCAGATTTGCCGGATCTCTTGTTGTAAGAAGAGATTAATCGATCGAATTCATCCAATTGAGGAACCTGGAACGGATCTCGATCCTCACCAGGGATCGGAGTGCCCATCTTCAGCCCTCCAGCATTGCCAGAGCGGCCTCTGTCAACAGACCACTCAGATTATCCACGTTCAGAATCCAGCACACAGAAACCTCACGAGATCAGATCTGTTCTCCAGATCGCTCCTCTTGCAGCCTGCTGCGTGCTTCCAGTCTTCAGATCGGGTCGCCCCAGTCAAATCGCTGCTCCAGCCCAAATCCTGCTGCGTGATCAGAGCTCCAGCGAGGTCCTTCGCCAGTCTATCATCTATTTTATTCAACATTCATTTATATATTTACTACTAAAGATGGATTCTCTTATTGAACGAACGGATATAGATTTTTCCATAACACTTCGATTCGGTGTTATAGTGTTATCAAAGTCGGCACGTGGTTTTAAAAATAAAACCATGTGTGAAAGGCTTGTGAAAAGAAGTTAAAAATAAAAACAAGAAGAAAACATTTCAATGAAAAATGTCAAGAAAGAATAAGTAAAACTACACGTCGTTTATGATTTTTAATTTTGGAGATCGTGCATGAGAGGAGCCTTGAGCTGGCTTCTAGTGATGCTATGATTTGCGTAGCTTCTCTACATGCAAGATTGAAGGATCACGTTATGTGTTTGTGAGATGCCTCCCGGAATTGAGATTGTTGCAAGTGGGGATCAGTTCGTGAAGGATAGAATTTGAAGTTGGATTTGAAGCTTCCTTAAGGAGACAAATATCTAGGGTAGAGAGGAGTGTGTAGCTACAATGGTGGTTGAGGAGGGAGAATTCGGACCACCCTCTGCCCCATTATCGAAAGTGTTCTAGAAACTAGTCACTGCACAAATAAAGAGGGTTTCTAATGGATCCCCCCACCCCTGAAATTTATCAAGTGGATTGACGATGTATTGAATGTTTATCTATCACTGGAGGACACTATTAAAGTGGCACTATTTCTGGTAGACCGAGCACTGATAGGGAAATTCACTAGACTCTGTTCATCATCAAAAACCACCAAGAGTTGGGTTCAGAGGAATTGGAGACCTTTTATTTCTAAAAATGTTGCATCTTACTTAGTGGGTTCAGGATATTTCTTGTTTGATTTTGAATATAAGGATGACAAGGATCTAATATTCTGAAATGGACCCTATTTCATGGGGCCACAAGGCATTTACATGAACAGCTGGACACCGAACTTCAATCCTGAGGTAGATATTCCTAATGTCTTCCCAATTTGGGTTAGGCTTCCAAACCTACCAATGCATTGTTGGAATAAAAAATTGCTCAAAGCAATTGGAAATGCCTAGGGAAGGTATATCGACATGGCAATCCCAAAATATCAATATGCTTGTTCCCGCATCTATGTGGAGGTGGATCTAGAAGATGTATTATTGGAGGCAATCAAGCTCATAGTTGGAAACTGGTATCACTATCAAAAGCTGGACTATGAACAAATTCCATTCAAGTGCAGAGGGTGTCATGAATACGGTCACTTCTACCATAAATTCCCACAAAAGTAGGAGGCCCAACAAGAAAATGAGGAAGGATGGAAAATCGTAAAGAGGAGAAAGACAAAATCAAAAGGCGGAGAAGTGGAAAAAAACGTACCAAGGAAAACCATTCCGAAAGGAAATTAGGAAAGACAAAAGGCCAGTGAGACTAGGGGTGGACCTATTGTTACAAAAGAGAAGTCCAACAATGGAGAGAATAAGGACTTAGAAAAATAAGTTTCCTTATCATACCATTCTAAGAAAGATAACGCCTCTTTGATCAAGTCAGATTCAGGAGTAGAGGTGGTAAAAGGAGGAAACCAAGAAAAATCAGAGGAGGAAACTGATATTGAGGAAGAGGAATAATAGGAAGGGGAAATCAAGATGGATACGCCAAGCAAGAATAAGTCAAGAGAAAGGAAATCAACCAAAGAAGTGAGGGAGCAAGCCACATACAAGGAAAAAATACAAGGCTCTCAGTTAACATTGGAAAAACTTCTTCGAAATCCTAGAAACACTCGTCAACAAGGGAAATTACAGAAATGGATCCCCTCATCTACCAAAAGTAAGTAATGAAGGTCCTCTCCTGGAAATGTAGAGGTCTAGGTAGTAAAGTTAAGGAAGAAGCTATGAAATACTTGATTAGATTAGCCCAACCAGACATCTTACTGATCTAGGAAACTAAGATGGAGAAAGATTCATTTCTCCATGTAAGTTCAAACTTTTGGAAGAAAGGAGGAGGAACTGCAGTCAGTTCCAGGGGAGCCTTAGGAGGAATAGGAACTCTTTGGTATGATCAGAAATTTGAATTAGTTGAAATAAAGCATAGTTCTCATTGGATTCTCACTATGTTGTTGCAGAAAGAATCTAATATCCAAGTGAGAATCTTTAATATTTATGTACCTTCCTCATATGTTGAAAAAAAAGTTTGTTGGAATCTACTTTGAGATGAAAGGAACAACTTGATGGGTAATGCCATTCTAGCAGAAGATCTAAATGTCATTTTAAATGAAGCTGAAAAAAGAGGAGGGTCAATGGTCAGAGATCCTATAAGGGAAAATATTGATGAGATTATACTGTACTAGGATCTATCAGATGTCATTCCATCTAAAGGAAAGTACACCTGGAATAATAAGAGACTGGGGCTAGGGAACATAGTGGCTAGGCAAGATAGATTTTTGGTCCAAGACTATTTTCTCCTTCTGGGATTGAATCCTTCTTCCAAAATATTGTCATTTGGGGGATCATATCATAATCCTATCATGTTCAAGATGAGAAAATACCAGAACCTAGTCCCTATTCCCTTCTGATTCATCCCTCTATGGGTGTCTCACAATGAATTCTTTGGGATAGTTGCTGAAATGTGGTCAGCTCCGGTCAGAGGATCTGTTAAGTTTTTATGGTTATATGAGATCTTATAACATTTATAATCATAACAACATAACCATAATAAAAAATATCACTGAAATATAGAAAAGCACAACCACAAAAAAAGAACACAAATATTTAACCTAGGAAACCCTCATGGGGAAGAAAACCCAACAAAAAATTCCTCTGTATAAGATGTATAAAAGATAAAAGACAAGACCCAAAAATAGGTGTGCCTATATCTAGCAGATATGTCTCTCTCTCTCTCCATGCGCTATGCACAAGTGAGTGTGTCCAGTCAAATTAGGAGTGCCTCTCTCCTATTTATATTCTTTCGTTCACTTGAATTTTTACTCAACTATGTCGGCCCTAGTATACCTGAATGGGCCGACTTCTCTAGGAGGATTAATAACAACTTAATATTATATTCTGGAGGGTGCTAATGACCCGAATTACAATAGAGGGTTCTCGTCATGACTCTACATGACTTGATTACATTAATGATTCTCCCAATAGGAACATCGGGTACCGATGAAATACAATATATGAAAAATACATTTAGAATATTCTTCAAAGTTACAATAATTCAACACTCCCTCTTAACAAGAAGGGTATTCTACAACAACAACAACAGTAGGAGAAGGAGAGAAAGCATCGTCAACATAATCAGGGTGATACATCTATATGTCAGAGGAAGTTTTTCAACATTCATCAGTAGCTTGGAACAACTAGTCTTTAAGGTCTTCATCTTTTGCATCATATGATAACTTGATCCTTTTATAGAAACGCTTTGATCTTTCTATCCTTTGCAGTGGTACTTCGATACTCTCGATCCTTTGGAGCAGCACTTTGATATTCTCAACCCTTTGTAGCAGCACTTCGATCTTTTCGATCAACAACATCAGCATTTTAGTCTTTTCAATTAGAAACATCATCATCAACAATACTTTGACCTTTCAATCATCATCAATAATACTTTGAGCAACATCATCAGCAATACTTTGATCTTTCGATCATCATCATCATCATCAACAATACTTTGATCTTTCGATCATCATCATCAACAACAACAATACTTTGAGCAACATCATCAGAAATACTTTGATCTTTCGATCATCATCATCATCATCAATACTTTGAACATCATCAACAATACTTTGATCTTTCGATCAGCAACATCATCATCAATACTTTGATCTTTCAATCAGCAACATCATCATCATCAGCAACAATCTGCAATCCACAATATGAAGATGAAAGTATATGGATCACTTTAGGACTTAAGTCCATGGATGATACAATCCTACCACATCCTCGAAGACCGAAGTCACCGGATACTATTACGGGATAATCACTCCCTATCACTTTAGCACTTATGTCCAAGGATGATGTAATCCTACCACATTCTCGAGGACTGAAGTCATTGGATACTATTACGGGATAATCACTCCCTATCACTTTAGGAATTACATCCAAGGATGACACAATCCTACCACATTCTCGAGGACTGAAGTCATCGAATACTATTACAGGATAATCACTCCCTATCACTTTAGGACTTACATCCAAGGATGATGCAATCCTACCACATTCTCAAGGACTGAAGTCACCGAATACTATTATGGGATAATCACTCCATATCACTATCACTTTATGACTTATGTCCAAGGATGATGCAATCCTGCTTTTTTCTCGGAGACAGAAGTCTATGGGTCACTTTAGGACAAGTATCCAGGGATGATACAATCCTACTTCTTTCTTAGAGACAGAAGTCTATAGATCACTTTAGGTAAAGTGTCTAGGGATGATACAATCCTTCTTATTTCTCGGAGACATAAGTCTACGGATCACTTTAGGACAAGTGTCTAGGGATGATACAATCCCACTTCTTTCTCGGAGACAGAAGTCTATAGATCACTTTAGGGAAAGTGTCCAGGGATGATACAATCCCACTACAACATCACTGCTCCCCCTTTTTGGGAATGTCTTTTCGAACAACACCAAGCTTGTCTCGAAATTATTCAAAATTTATTTGAGATAGAGGCTTTGTCAACACATCAGCAACTTGGTCATCGGTACTCACATACTGGAGCTTTATGGATCCCTTCTATATCATATATCAAATGTAGAAATACTGGATTTCTATGTGCTTTTAGTTATCATGGAACACTGGGTTCTCTGTCATCTTTATACAACTCTGGTTATCACATAGAATCACTATGGTATCCAAATCTAGGTCAAATAGACCTGACATCAGCTTCCAACGCCATATGGCTTCACAACTAGCAGAGCAAGATGCTATGTATTCTTCTTTAGCCATGCTAAGAGAAACACTAAATTTTTTCCTACTAAACCATGAAATCATAGCAGACCCCAGACAATAACATCCACCTGATGTGCTTTTCCTGTCTAAGACACTTCCAGCCCAATCCGAATCTGTATATCCATATAATCTATATTCATGATCTCTACCATAGTAAATTCCTAAGTCTGTCATACCTTTAAAGTACCTCATCATGATTTGTAGCTAACAGGTGAACACATATAGGTTTAACTAGATACTGACTCAAGGTATTCACATCAAAGCATATATCTGACCTTGTGTTTGTTAGA
Source organism: Pseudotsuga menziesii (assembly GCA_001517045.1). NCBI lineage: Eukaryota > Viridiplantae > Streptophyta > Pinopsida > Pinales > Pinaceae > Pseudotsuga > Pseudotsuga menziesii. Next base: position 130,858 of record LPNX010028333.1, read on the forward strand.
TACATCAATGACTCAATAATTTGTCTGTACCGAGTCATATCCACTAACTCTGATGTCTCATCAAAAAACATCATCATGTTGGTATCCATGGGTGTGGCGATTGATCTACAATCCAACATATCAAATCTTCTTAAGATTTCCACAGCATACTTTCCCTGATTCATAAATATTCCTTCTAATCTCTTCCACACTTCCAGCCCTAGGAAATAATGCATCAATCCAAGATCTTTTCATCTCGAATTCTTCAACTATCTTCTTCTTTCAATCTATGATCTATTTCTCATTTTCAGTCAGAAATAGATCATCCATAACCTTAAGGTAAAGTTTAGGATCAACTTTACTCTTGGTAAAGTCCATGCTTTCTAAGAAGCTATATGTTCTTCCATACCAAGCTCTAGGGGCTTGCCTCAGTCCATACAGAGTCTTTTTCAACTTACATATATGAGTCACTTTGTTTTTGAATTCAAATCCTTGTGGCTATTCGACATAAACCTCTTCCTCAATCACACCATTTAAGGAAGGTCACATTTACATACATCTGGTGTAGATTCCACTTCATCATGGAAGAAAGTGACATGATAGTTATGATGGAAGTGTACCTTGCTTCCTGGAGAAAGTGTCTCTTCATAACCAATTCCCTCTTTCTAAGAGAATCCTCTAGCCATAGATCTTTCCTTACTTCCATCAGCAACATATTTTATCTTGCAAATCCATTTGGAAGATACCACACTCTTGATTTCTGGTTTGAGTACTGTATCCCAAACATCATTATGGTATTCTTCCATCATTGCATCTACCATGAGTTCATTCTGTCAGGTCATCAACATATCCTAGTCTTCCGCATTCAACCTTGAAGGTTGGAACCCACTTTACTCTTGGTAAAGTCTCGGTCCATAAGGAAGCTATCCATCATGTCATACCATGTCAAACTCAGAGATCTTCTCTAGTCACTCCCCCTGAAGAGGAACATCATCTGCCCTTTGCATTCTGTACTGGAGTGACAGGTGGCATTATCTGTTATTATGTATCCATCTCAGGTTACTAGATACCAAGATCCCTTTATCTTAAACTTTGTTGAAAAGTTCCTCTTGCACCCATCCTGTGAGCTTGTTGTCTTCCATAGGTTTCCATATTCAACCTTGTAGCAAAGGTTATGATATTCATCATTCTAGGTGATCTTTCAAGATCCTAGATGTGCTTTTCTATGGGTGCCTTCCGAGCTCGTACAAAGCATATTCTGTACAGGTGATTCTTTGCTTGATATATACTTCTTCTAAAGAAGTGTGTCTGGTCAATAGAGTATGCCATGCCATAGTCTATTCTTTCTAAGACAAATCACAAAACTTTCTTTGTACACTTGTTCTTGTAGATCCATATGGAAGACACTATGGACTTCCCTTCAGGTCTCGGAACCATATCGTAGACATCATTCGTCATGATCAACTGTTACTATTTGATCATAGCTTCTTCCATAGCTAGAAGGGTTTGCATTAATGATGTCACCCAACTATGTTACACAACTAGAGTGTGTATGAGGCCTCTTAATTTGGTTTGGAAGTCTCACCATACCTTTCTTCAACTTGATTTATCTCTCGTACCCAAGGTGGTCTTCATCTTTCGAGGTGGATCTACTGCTCTTTGAAGATTTTTCTTCCATCATGGTGTCTCTGACCCTAGGAGCTTCATATTCATGTTTATTGGAGTGAATATTGAATTGTCATCACTTGTTCTTCAGAACGAGTCTCATCCTCCTTTTCTTGTAGTTGGTTGTACAAGACCTTTCCTACAAGTCAAATGCACTAATTGCATGGTTAGAACCATTTCATAGAACACATCTGTAACGACAAATTCTTATGCATCATGCAATTATTTAGCCAATACAACAATCATCCATATGTCACAGAAACTTTCTACACTCCTTCCATCTCTACCATGACATCATTTAGATTGTGCACTAATCCAATATGTCAGCAAAGAGGTTTCATTCTAGACAAGTAACAATGAAGAGTTGTATAGCACCATGGGATACTTACCCATAACATGCATATTAGTAGTATATTGTCATTAATGAAAATTTTTTATCATGCATAATACACAACATATACAGGAAATAAAATTAATATAATTATCTTTGTTTGTTTTTCATCATCTCCTTCTAGATCAACAACTTCTTCTTTGACCAGTGAGATTGCTTCAATCACATTCTTACTTGAAAGATTTTTCGAAATATTTCTTCTGGTAGACCTAGGGTTTGACAGAGAAAAACTAATTTTTCAAATGAGGTATCTTTCATATCTTATTGGATAGAAATATGCACCTCCTCAAGGCAAGCTGAGTAGTATACTCATTTTCCCAAAACTGTGATCAGAATTGCAAAATATCTGATGCCCTAGTTTTCTTCAGTTTCTTCTGCAGAATTCATGATATTTTTTCTGAGGTATTATCCAAAATTACTACTCCTATATGTATAAAACTATTGATGTATCCTCACATTCCCTCTTTCCAATACCGTGGGTTAGAGCAAAATTGGTTTCACCAATTGGGACTTATTCTCATTTTCCCAAGATGTCTTATTTTAGAACTTTTCAGAAGAGTGAACTTGTATAAACTTCCACGTGTCACTGGTTTACCTTCAGGGTCTAAAATTTTTACGACATAAAGTACAGTCCATTCCCTTTCTGTAACATCTTGAGAAATTTCATTTGGACCTTTGTATCCCGAGATATAGCAATTGTCCCTAGGTCCCCTTTTTAATGTTGAATCCTGGGAGAGGTTGGAAACCTAATGTGGAGGAATCATATCTCCCAGAATATATTGAATATGAAGCTAAAATTTTTACAAATGGTATATCAGGAGTTCAAATTCGTCCTGTGAAATTTTTGGCTCCTGATCATTCTCCAATATCGATATATAGAGAATATACCAAAAATACTATTTTTAGTATTTTAGGGTTTTCAAGCATGAAACCCCAATCTTCAATAGTTGTAGCTGTAGTATTGTTTCGGCTGCACAAAGACTTCTTTCAAGGTTTCTCTGATGCCATGTTAATTTTTTATGGTTATCTCAGATCTTATAACATTTAGCATCATAACATCATAACCATAAACAAAAATATCATTGAAAGATAGACAAGCACAACCACAAAAAAAGAACACAAAGATTTATCCTAGGAAACCCTCATGGGGAAGAAAACCCAACAAAAACTTCCTATGTATAAGATTTATAAAAGATAAAAGAAAAGACCCAAAAACAGGTGTGCCTCTCTCGAGCAGATATCTCTCTCTCTCTCTCTCTCTCTCTCTCTCTCTCTCTCTCTCTCTCTCTCTCTCTCTCTCTCAAGTGAGTGTGTGTGTTCAAATGAGGAGTGCCTCTCTCCTAGTTATATTCTTTCATTCACTTGACCTTTTACTCAACTATGTTGGCCCTAGTATACCTGACTGGGATGACTTATCTAGGAGGTCCAATAAAAACTTAATATTATATTCTGGAGGGTGCTAATGACCCGACTTAAAATTGAGGGTTTTCCTCATGACTCTACATGATTTGATTAAATTAATGATTCTCCCGATAGGAACATTGGGGACCAATGAAATACAATATATGAAAATACATTTATAATATTCTTCGAAGTTACAATAATTCAATAGGATCTCCATTCTATGTCTGGGAAGAAAAATTGCGAAGAGTAAAGAAGGTGCTCAAGTCATGGGAAAAATATGTATAAACTCCAAATAAAATAAAAATAAAAGTCATGGTATTGCTAGAGGCCCACAAGATGTCCATGGAGACAAATAAGATCTAAAAAAGGAAGTAAACCTGCAACAAGAGCTACATGTTGCTTGTAGACATGAGGAAGAATTATGGAGACAAAAATATAGATGTCTCTAGCTCAAAGCTGGGGATTAGAACAACGGATTTTTTCACAAACAAGAAGAGGCAAGGAAGAACTATAAAGTTGTGCATGAGATTCACATCCAGGACCAAGTTATCTAGGGTCTTGGAAAAATCAAAGTGGAAGTTGCCCATCACTTTAGTGCATTATATATAGCAGAGCTAGTCTTCGATTCAGAGAATGAGATTGTGGATTTAATCCCAGGGATTGTCAAAAGAAAGGATAATGTCATCCTGATGCAAAGGATCACGATGGAAGAAATAAAATCTGTCATGGATGAGATGGAGGATGATAAGGAACCAAGCCCAGATGGATTCAATGCAAATTTCATTAAGGTGTGCTGAGAAGTTGTACAAAAATAATTATTTAAAATGTTGAAAAAATATCAGAGATGTGAAAAAATCGGTGGGAGATTTTTTTTTGCATTTCTAGCACTTATTCCCAAAGATAAGAATGCTAATTCCTTTGACAGTTTTCTCCCCGTCTCTCTATGTAACATTGGATATAACATGATCACCAAAATTATGACTAGAAGTTTAAAAAACATCCTTCCACATATCATCCCAGAGTAATAAGGAGGCTTCATCAAAGGAAGGAGAATCTGGGATAATATCATTTTGGTCCAAGAGGCAATCCATTCTTGTATGAAGAACGGTGAAAAAGGTATTGTGGTGAAAATAGACTTAGCCAACACATTTGATAGAGTTTGTCATTCCTTTCTCTTTCAAGTAATGATAAGATATAGTTTTTATCCAAGATTCATTAGTTTGGTCAAATACTGCATCAATATGCCTTGTATTGCCCCCCTTAATGGAAGGGAGACAACCTTCTTTCAAGCCCCATAAGGACTGAGGAAAGGCTGCCCGCTTTCTCCATTTCTCTATGCAATCCAAGCATTTATGCTTAGCATTCAACTTGAGCAAGATAGGATAGATCAATATTTAATTGGCATCAAGATGGCTCAGGGAATGAAAGACATCAATCATGCATAGTTCGTCAATGACACAATACTGTTTAGAGGTTCCAGCCAGCTCATAGCTAGAAGATTCAATACTAAAATGAACTTCTACTACCAAGCTTCTCGAAGTAAGCTAAATCTAAGGAAGAGCTCGATTTACAGCTATAATATCAACCCAAGGGAGATGTATGGAATCTCCGGTATCTTATAAATTGAAGGAGTAACTAACTAGGATTCCTTTAAGTATTTGGGGGTTCCAGTTTTCAAAAATAAACTAAAAAGATCGGATTGGAACCCACTAATTGAAAAATTCAAAAAAAGAATACTAGCTTGAGGAGTAGTTTGGTTAAATTTAGCAGGGAAACTGGTAATGATAAAGGTTGTTTTGAACAAATATCCCCTCTACGAATGTTATATTCTGTTGGCCCCTTCCAAAACTCTTGCAACAATAGGAAGTATGCTGAGATCCTTCGTTTGGAAAGGAGGGAAAAATGGTGGAGGAAAGAAATTTTCTCTTATCAGCTAGAAGAAAATTAAAATGTATCAGATGGAAGGAGGTATTTAGATTAGAGATCTGAAGTTCCAAAATTTGGCAATGGGAGCCAAAATATTTGGAATCTAATAGATACAAATCCCTCCTGGAGCAGTCAGGTGCTCAGGCACAAATATTTTGCAGGCTTGAGACTCTGGTGTCTTTATTACAAACTAGTGACCAAGCAAGGATCTCCCATCTTTTCCCTTTGCAAGAAGGCGCTTTTGAGGTTAAAATAAGATCTCCATTGGATTCCAGGTAATGGTAAACATATAAAGTTTTGGCAAGACTCAATATTGGGGAAGACTCTTCCTCCCTCACTCCCAGGATTTAAAAGATAGATTCATAGGCAAGGATTAAGCACGTTGTGGGACATCTCATAATTGAACAACAAACCTCCTTATTGTTGGAATGGATGGTCTTTGTTGGAGTGTCCAACAGAGCTCGAAGGAGAGAAGAATCAATTTCTTGATCACTTAACAGGTTTAGTGCCAGTGTCCAGAAGAAAGAGAGATCAACGTGGTTGGGGCTACAGCTTCGGTCTGTACACCTCTGCATAAGGATAGAGGGTATTCTCGATGATTCCAAGTGTGCCCAATAATTCGGTGATTTGGAAAAGATTGTGAGAGATCAAAACATTGCCGAAAGTTGATCTATTTAGTTGGACATTGGTGCATGGGAAGATTCTGACAGGTGAGAATTTAAAAAGGAGAGGATTCGAGGGACCTTTCACTGCCCAATGTGCTCTGAATGCAACGAAACTATCCAACATTTGTTCTTTGATTGCTCTTATGCCAGAATAATGTGGGACTAGATGATAAGTCCATGGTTTGGGATGACTTAGATGCTAGGAATTGTTCAATAGTGTTTTATCATTTGGGAGAAGGCGTACAATGGATATTTGGATAAGAAAAGAGTTAAAGAGTGTTGGCTGAAGCTTCCAAAACTCATATGCTGGTACATATGGATTGAATGCAACTTCAGAATTTTCTAGGACAAGGCTCAACCATTAGGAAAAATAGTATCCAAGGCACAAGCTCTCATGTGAGAGATTCTAAATGTCATGCTGGTTCCTAAAAACAAAACCAATCTTACTGCTAATGAAGTTAATTGGATGCAAACTTTCAATTTCTCTGCCTTTACAGATATGGCCAGGAAGAAGTTGGAAAATTGAGAAATAAGGTTTGATAAATCTCAATTTGAGAATGGGAAGAAAGAGAGGAAAATATTCAAATTTTTATTTGATGGAGCTTCAAAGGGGAATCTAGGGGTGGTGGGAGGGGGAGGGGGAGGGGTCATCATCTACCCCGAAGGGAAAATAGAAACAAAATACTACTAGAATATAGGGAATGACTCCAACAACATGGCTAAAGCTTATGGGTTTTGGTAAGGACTCAAGCAGCTAAAAGACAAGGGAATTGATGAATCCATTATTTTTGGAGATTCTTGATTAATAATCCAGGTGATAAATGGAGCAAGTTAGTGTCAAAATTTAAGGTTGGCTAGGATGCTCAAAAAAATTAGCTCTATCTCTAAGACTTTTCGTCGGTTAGAGTTATTTCATATTCTTCGCGAGCTAAATGATATGGAAAATCAAGCTACTAATAAATCAATGGTATTAGGTAGAAATAAGCTATTTGTAAATCTTCATTTATGTTCAATTTTACCACCTTAAGAGGTAAGGCCCTAAGCTTTTGTTTGACTATATGTCTCGTAAGTTTGACTGAGCAAGATTGTAGTGGAATCTACAAGCACAAGTTGATCTGGTTTTTTCGTAAACTATATTTTTTTAATCTCTTTCAGTGGTTCCTACACTGCTTTTATAATATAAAACATAACTATTTTTGTCAAAAAAAAAAACTACACGTGGTTTATAAAACCACATTCTATTTTTTCCAAAGTGTGAGACATTATAATAAAAATATATAAAAGATAATAATATTATGATTTAATAACTATTATTATAATTATATATATTTTTATTTTTCATAAAATGTGAAATGGCCTAAAATTATATGGCTCCACATACTAGAACATTGATGACTGAATTAAAAACCAAATTTATAAATTGGAGGAAAGGACGAATGAAAAGATAGACTCTATTATAAATCTGTTGGAAAATTATAGATCTAGTAATCCTCCTAAACAATGAAGTATTTCAAGTAAGTCGATGGCCTCATCCACAACAATTGTGAAGAAGATACCCCTTGTTGTTAAGAGGTACACAATAATGACAAGCAATAGAGGGAAGTTCCACAAGGCTCAATTAGTCAAAAGGGAACTGAAACTGAGAGACACAATAATGACAAGCAACATAGGGATGTTCCACAAGGCTCAGTTAGTCAAAATGGACCAGAAAATGAACAACCTCACAATGGTGTAACTAAGAAAAATATGGTAGAATATATAACCTAAGTATATCATGTCTCTAAACCACTTGTTAATTCTAAACCAGTATCTCAAGTTCAATCTCTAAATGATATGACTAAACAATGCATAACTAGTGCAAAAATTGGAAGTAAAGAAGATCCACAATTGCTCATAACTAGAATCGAAAAGGCGACATGGAAAAATATAGGTATAAGTTATATTGTTTCAAAAACTCACCACTTAAGAAGAAAGGATTACAACACAAGTTCCAAAATCACATCCATAGAACGAAATCAATCTAAGATTGTAGTGTTCGAGTTAGTACTTCAAACATAATCCATAATAAGAGGACAACAACACTCTCAACTTTGAGGACATAGTTTCCCTTAAGGGAAGGGCAATGCTATAAACATGAATATATATATATATATACAAATAATAATAATAAAGAAAATATAATGAATAGATATTCATTAATCAATCAAAGAGTGGCGACCTTTATAATGAAAATGTGCAATGGTTGTTATAAAGGCCAAGATATTGTCATGTAATCTATCATATATTTTATTCAAAATTTATTATTTATTATGAATATGGATCTCTTCTTTTTCCGGATACAGATTCTTCCATAACACACAGACTCGATGTTACATTTATATGAGATAAGAAACTTAATTGGGGAACTTAGGAACGAATATAAGAGAGCCATCTTTCCTATCACTGGTCACTTACTTTTATGCCATTCTTTCTTCTATTGTCGATTTCCACGACTAATTATATGATATATCTAACTATAGGGCTAGGATGATATATTTTTACTCAAGTGGAATTAGTAAGGAAGAGGTTTAAAAATTTGACTATAACCAAGAGGTGAAATTGTAGAAAGAAACATATTTATTGTCATGCAGAGAATCTCTTCAAAAATCACATTTGCAACAAAGGATGCATACAAACACAATTCCACCAAAGCTCTCAAATGGTTTGGAAATTTGCATCTCTTTTATGTAAGTCCACTCCATGTTTATAATATATGAAAACGTTGTAAGAAAACTAATTTATCCCTGCAAATAGCTTCAATTGAATTCAAATGTAGTAGTATTTTACATAAAAGATAAAGGGAGAATTTGTCCTAAATTTGACCATTAGAAAAGGTTGTCACAGAAATGATATAGGCTCAAGATGAAACAAAGACGCCGAACATTGAAGTGATTCAAGGTTTACTTAAACTAATGCAAAACAAAGAAAAATCAATGCTTCCAATTATGAAGAAATTAAATCATCCCTTTGGAAGCACAATGAATACATGTATGATCAACAAAAGAAGCCTAACACCAGGCTAAAAGCCTTAATAGTCACAATTACATTTGCTTACCCAAGAAGTGTCCCAAATCAACTCATTAAACAATACAATGCTTAAAAACAACCACTTTCCACCAATAAAGTAGAGACCACATTATATTGTCCCAACACCTACAATGTAACAAACACGTTTTATTTAGAGGACTTATACATTTCCTTATCAAGTTTTCAAACTTTAAACATACTCCTAAAATGAGAAGAGTTTCTTTCTATAGTCGTATAAGATGCAATTATAGACAACATGTAACAAGAACAAGATTATTAAATAAGGGAAATTATACAAAACAATCAATTGCAACAAATGCCACATATAAGTTCAATGCTAAACAAGGGCTCAAGTACTTCTCATTGATGCCAAACTGTAACACCCGTTTGCATTAAATATATATGATGAAAATATTGTATGGAATCATGGCAAGGAGCTCAAGGCCAAGGCCCTGCCATTGATTGATGGATTGTGTATAGGTGATCAAGGTTGATTCCTACGGTTTATGGTGTTAAGTCAAGTACAGTATATAATTTTGGACATCATATAAATATGCAATTTAATTAAAAACCCACAACCAACTATGTTAATCCAACAAATAATGAGACGGGGGCATGATTTCCTAAGGAACGGGGAGGGGGAATGTTTAACCTTGAGACTTTGGGGAAAATCCATGTGTCAAAAGGAAACACCCAAAAATTTATGCCCATTCCCCTCATGCACTCACGTTTTCATCTTCCCTTATGTTTTGGGGAGTAGTAGGATGTTTTGATCATCCATCCTTCACATTTCAATTTTTTTTCCTGGTTGTGCATGTCGAGTCCAATCATCTGGCTCTCACCAAAAATGTTTTGGTCCATTCTGATCATTCTCTATTCCATCTCTATGCATGCATGCGGTGCGTTCGTTCTGCTTGCAGAACCATGTTTTGTTCTGGGTTGTTCGCCTGTTGTTACCATCCTCAACCGTGTTTATGAGAATGAGTGTTCATCTGTGGTTTCCTCAGGGTGGTTATGCAATGGTCTCATCTTTCACAGAGGGAGTGGAAGCCCATTTTGATGTGTTGACTTTGTGGTTTACTGTGTGTGTATATTTTTCCTTGATCTGAACTGGTTTGGAGTGGAAAATGGATATGAACTAGCTTGATAAACCTAGTGTAGGAAGGAACCTCACAAATAGATCTAGAGGGGTTGGTTTTCTTCTTTTCACACCCTAAACAACACTATAATGGAATACATAGCCTGAGGGACTATGTAGCAAAGAAGGGGATTCTTCCTTGTGTTGGGTGTGTAGATGTTTTAGGAGCCAAGCCCGATCTAGTGTAGGTTTCCATAGCTCGGTGGTTGAGCTCACTAGCTTAGTAGTTCAAGTTTTCCAACTCCTTTGCATCCTGATACACCCATCTGTTAGTTGGTTTGGCTGGTCCTTAATGTGAATGTTGGCTTGGCTGATTAGCTTGATAAACCCAATAGTATATTGACTTGTTTGTTTGCATCTTGACAAACCCAACTATGTTGGCTTAGTTGATTTTGGTTGTATACTTGGCTATGCGTGATCCTTCTAGTGTTCCTTATTCCTTGTGGGAATCATGCCCAGATCGGGGGTGGCAGTGTTGCTGAGAGATTGATGAGCGCACTGGCCTATGGTTGGGTGGAATGTTGCAACGACGTATCTGGTTGCAGAACAAACTTCTTTCAAAGATGTGTATCTCTGTGTTAATCTTTGCAATTGTAATTGCTTAATGAAATATGATGAACATGCCTAATGTGTTGAATTGATGAATTTCTTCCACTGTATAATTGCAATTATATGCATCTGTGTATGTTTCTTTCAATGCATTCCTAAATTATGTTATGGGAATTAGACGGTCAGATTGGTTATGGCCTAAAGGATCAAATTTGTCCAAGACTTTTTTTAACAGGTTAAATTTTCCTTCTGCAACTCTTCTTTTCGCAACTTGCGGGATGCGAAAACGGCCTTCTATAAACTCTGTTCCCCACATATTTTCCTTCCAAAACTCTCCTTTCCACACGCGAGATGCAGCTTCATGATATTTATTTCTGCAACTGATGATTTCTGCAACGGTCTATTCCGCTTGCGAGATGTGGGATGCGGGATGTGGGACCGCAATTTCCATATTTCCCTGATTCCGCAGACTCAATATTTTCGCACCGTTGATTCTTGCGGGTTGTTTCTCAGCTATTGATATGTTCCCATATGCGGAACAGATTATGATCGTCGATTTCCATTGTGATTTTTCTCCATTGTTCGATCTCCTCTGATATTTTTCTTCGTAGATCGTCGAATTGAGCATTTACATAATCAATTTCTCTGCTATTGGGAAGTTAGAGAATTTACACAGAGTTGAATAGATTGAACTTCGAGATGGATGATCATACATCGGTTAGAGAGCGGTAATGGTCGCGTTCCCTCTTTGGTGGACGGGAGGGGACGTGATAGTGTGGTATCAGAGCTGTCGGTTGCAGCATTGGGACTTGATGGGCCAAGTTGAACAGTTAACAGATTTGTTGGTAAATGGTTTTTACTTCTATTTTTATTATGTGGCTAACAATTTTGTTTATTAACACATTTTGCAGAATTATAGTCACCTTCAAAGGGCAGCATTCCAAATAGTACAGTTCGGTAAAGTTGGTTTGGCTGAGCCATGAGAACCGACATGTGTGATGATGCACAAAACCCCAAGGAATACGAGGAAGATATATGGGGGAAAATGTCCAAATTGGAAATGTTAAGACATAGTCTAATGGGAGGAGGTTTCAAGATACTCCCCCATATTTTTCCGCCACCATAAGAAGCCTATGTGTGGAGATGCAAAGTCACAGGGAAGATAATGAAAGATTGGTTAAGGCTTTGGATGAGCAGAATCAGCTGAATGCAGCCATGCTGCAAATTTTGACAGACATTCATAGGCAGATGAACTCTAGGGACCAAACAATGAGACCAGAAGGAAGTAAGAGCACTGCTAGAGGAAGAAAGAGATCTCCTAGTGGGTGATCTTACTCTGAAGGATCCACTGGTGGTTCAAGTTCTTCTTCTCATGAGAATAAGAGAAAGAGGCACTACCAAAACCATTCATGTGATGAATTTAAGAATGCAAGGCCTCCTACCTTCAATGGCGAGATAAAGAATGGTCAAGAAGCTGAAGCTTGGCTTCTTGGGATGAGGAAATATTTCAAAGTCCAAGACTATTCCGGAAATATGAAGGCTAGGGTAGCCATCTTCAATTTGATTGGAAGAACATCCATATGGTGGGAGCACTTCAGGAAAGCGAAGAATATTAATGAAAGGAAGATTGTGTGGAAACAATTCCAAAAGTATTTCAAGCAGAAGTACCTCTCTGACAGGTACTATCATGATAAGATCAAAGAGTTCCATGAGTTGAGATTGGGACAATAGACCATGGAAGAGTATGCAAACAGGTTCTTGGAGCTATTGAGGTATGTCAAGTACATCAAAGATGAAAAAGTAAAAATCCAACGTTTCCTGAATGGATTGCCTTAGTCTTACAAAGGCATAATTGAGTTTTATGAACCTAGAACTCTGGAAGAAGTGATAAGGAAACATAAGTATTTCTATGAGAAAAGCAAAGGCAAACCTGATTATTATAAGATATGGAAGGACAAAAAGAATGATAAGTCTGACCAAAGGAAGAAAGGTTTCAAACCTTCTAACTTCAAAAATCAGTAGAAGCAACCATCCCAAGTTAAGAAGTAGCCAGCTAGAGTGGTGGGAAAAGAGCCAAGAGATCCACAACATAATAGAGAACCACTCCAATGTTGGAAATGTGGAGGACCCCACATATGCAAGAATTGTCCACTTGAGAATGAGAATGCAAGGCCAGCTTACAACATTCAAGAGGCAGAAACAGTGGGTCAAGTAGCAAGGGACGTCCCTAGAATCTATGCATCACTAGAGGACCACCAGGAAGATCACCAATCAACTGTGGTTGAAGTTGTAGGTGGAACCCAAGGGAGAATTCCAAATCGAGCCAATGCGCATCATCACTAGGAAGGTCGCAATGCTCCAGAACCGAGCCATAGGGAAGGTAAAGGTGCAATGGGAGCACTACAGTCCTGAAGAGGCTACATGGGAGCTAGAAGATGCCATGCGATTGGCATATCCATTTTTGTTCAATTCTGCAAAGCACTGAGGGCAGTACCAGCGTAGCATTTGTGTTCAATTTTGTAAAGCACTAAGGACAGTGTTGTTGAAGGGGGAGGGGAATGTAACACCCTGGTTTTGACCTCGTTTACATTAAATATATATGACGAAAATATTGTATGGAATCATGGTAAGGAGCTCAAGGCCAAGGCCTTGCCATTAATTGATGTTTTGTGTATAGGTGATCAAGGTTGATGCCTACATTTTTTGGTGCTAAGTCAAGCACAGTATATAATTTTGGACATCATATAAATATGCAATTTAATTAAAAACCCACAACCAACTATGTCAATGCAACAAATAATGAGATGGGGGCACGATTTCCTAAGGAACATGGAGGGGGAATATTTAACCTTGAGCCTTTGGGGAAAATCCATGTGTCAAAAGGAAACACCCAAAAACGTATGCCTATTCCCCTCATGCACTCACATTTTAATCTTCCCTCACGTTTTGGGGAGCAATGGGACGTTTTGATCATCCATCCTTCATGTTTTAGTTTTTTTTCTTGGTTGTGCATGCCTAGTCTGATCATCTAGTTCTCAGCGAAAACATTGTGGTCCATTATGATCATTCTCTATTCCATTTCGGTGCATGCACGCGGTGTGTTCGTCCTACTTGCATAACTGTGTTTTGTTCTGGGTTGTTTGCCTGTTGTTACCATCCTCATCCATGTTTATGAGAAAGAGTGGTCATCTGTGGTTTCCTCAGGGTGGTTGTGCAATGGTCTCCTCTGTCATAGAGTGAGTGGAAGCCTATTTTGTTGTGTTGACTTTGTGGTTTGTTGTGTGTGCATATTTTTCCTTGATCTGAACTGGTTTGGAGTGGAAAATGGATCTGAAATAGCTTGATAAACCTAGTGTAGGAAGGAAACTCACAAATAGATCTAGAGGGGATGGTTTTCTTCTTTGCACACCCTGAAAAACACTAGAATGGAAGGCATAGCCTGAGGGACTATGTGGCAGAGAAGGGGATGCTTCCTTGTGTTGGGTGTGTAGATTTTTTAGGAGCCAAGCCCAATCTAGTGCAGGTGTCCATAGCTCAGTGGTTGAGCTTACTAGCTTAGCAGTTCAAGTTTTCTAGCTCTTTTGTAGCCTGATAAACCCATGTGTTAGTGGTATTGGTTGGTCTTTAATGTGAATGTTGGCTTGGATGATTAGCTTGATAAACCCAACAGTATATTGGCTTGTTTGTTTACATCCTGATAAACCCAACTGTGTTGGCTTGGTTAAGTTTGGTTGTATACTTTGCTATGTGTGAGCCTGCTAGTGTTCCTTATTCCTTGTGGGAATCATGCCCAACTCAGGGGTGGCAGTGCTGCTGAGAGATTGATGAGCGCACTGGAATATGGTTAGGTGCAACGTTGCAACGACGTAGCTGGTTGCAGAACAAACTTCTTTCAAAGCTAAGTATCTCCCTGTTAATCTCTACAATTGTAATTGCTTAATGAGATATGATGAACATGCCTAATGTGTTGAATTGATGAATTGCTTTCATTGTATAATTGCAATTGTATGCATCTGTGTATGTTTCTTTTAATGCATTTTTAAATTACGTTATGGGACTTAGATGGCCGGATTGGTGATGGCCTGAAAGATGAAATACGTCCAAGACTTTTTTTAACAGGTTAAATTTTCCTTCCGCAACTTGTGGGATGCAGAAATGGCCTTCTGTAAACTCTGTTCCCCACAGACTTTCCTTCTACAACTCTCCTTTCCGCATGCGGGATGCGAGATGTGGCTTCATGATCTCTATTTATGCAACTGATTATTTCCGCAACGGTCTATCCTGCATGCGGGATGCAGAATGCAGAATACAGGATGCGGGACCGTAATTTCCCTATTTCCCCAATTCTGCAAACTCAATATTTCTGCACCATTGATTCTTGTGGGTTTTTTCTCAACCGTTGATCTGTTCCCAGATGCGGAACATATTGTGACCATCGATTTCTGTTGTGATTTTTCTCCATTGTTCGTTCTCCTCTAAGATTTTTCTTCGTAGATTATTGGATTGAGCACTGACAAAATCAATTTCTCTGCTACTGGGAAGTTAGAGAATTTACATAGAGTTGAATATATTGAACTTCGATATGGATGCTCCTGCATCGGTTAGAGAGTGGTAATGGTCGCGTTCCCTCTCTGGTGGACGGGAGGGGACATGACACAAACCATCCCAAGTTTTATTATTTGCGAATATTATTGAAGAACTAATCTAGGCCTACCAATAACTTTAAAAAAAAATCATATATCACAATGTTTAAAAAAAACACAAAGAGAAGAGTCATACCAAGTTCTAAAAACCAAAGAGAAATACCCAACACTCACGTGATTCAATGCTTATAAAAATTGGGTGGAAAATAAAACAAACATTTGATCCAACATTGAGGGTGGAAACAATGCAAAATCTTCCATAGAGACAATGATACATGAGTCATTATTTCCCAAACCAACAAATTAAACAACACAATATGTTTAAAAAAAACATACTGCAACAATGAGGGAGAAAGCTCAATATACCTACCCTAATGCAAGACCAAGAAGACTATAGAAGTGGAGGCAAAACAAAACCAAATTACACCAGGTATGTAGCAAGACTTAGTCTCAAAAAAATTAATCACATTCTAATTACTATGTGTAAATCTCATTAACCATTACCAACAACATAAAACTCAATCAACGCTATTTTTTAAAGTTGAGCATGTAATATTTGAAGAGCTTACCTTTTGTGAAACACAACCCAACTAAGAAGAAAAACATGCATGTTGTCTTTGTAGATGTTGTTGTAATTCCCAACCACAATGCTACTTTCAACAATCAATGCACAAGATGTTGTGGGGGCACCACACAAGAATACAATTCGTAATCCAAACCGAAACCCAATATCGTGCATAAAGTTTGTAATCCAAACCCAAACCCAATATCGTGTGTCAAGTTCGTAATTCAAACCTAAACCCAATAGTGTGTGTCAACCACAAGTAGAGAACTCTAAATCCAAGGTAATTTTGTTTTCTAAAAGTTGTATTTTAAAGTTGATCTATTGAGAATTGCAAAGTTTACCCTCTATTTAAGTCAACCCCAATGAGTAAGCTACTATCTTCAAATGCAAGAGAACCTAAATACCACATTATGTTGCAATGCCTAAACCTAAGCCAATTGAAAGAGCACATCACCCTAAACACATGTAAAGCAACCACCATGTTAGTGAATTCACACCAAAGCCCTCCTATACAACATTTCAAAACACGAGTAGCAATGCAACAAGTCCATGATGAGCAACTACAATCAACCCGACTAAACAAACAACCTTCCAAAGCCTTTTTATGGATACCAATTCAATTGGTTTCCACAAAGCCACCCCTTAGAACTCAAGCAACTCCAAATGCAAAGGGAATGTGAACACCAAAGAACACAAACCACTCTTCTAACACAAGACAAGGAATGCAACATTCAAAATACACAATATAATAAAAAAAAATAATAATATGACGTATCTAGAGAAACACACACAAGAAAAGATGATTTGATCCGTTCGAGCCTTGAGTCATCTGGGGTCGGGCCTTCTGCTAGGATGACCTACTGTTTACCACCTCTACCATGCACGAATGTGGAAAAATATTGCTAAAAAATATTGCTAAATTTTCTGCGCATGATTCTATGTGAAAAAAAAAACTCTATCGATTGCATAATTGCCCAATTTTGTCAACAATACTCAAAATCTTCTAATAATATTTAGAGAGCTTCCACTCCCATCTGGCACCTCTTTTAACAACTTTGAAATAAAAAAACGCGACTAAACTGCCGTGAAATGCTGCACTTGGATCAGCGTGAATCTATTAATATAATGACTCTGCTAGCACAACTCACTATTAGTATCAAATGTTAGCGTCCTCTGCTCCACAACGATCAAACTTGTAAGTCGCAGAATAATGACACGTTGCCAGTTTGGACAGGTGGAAAATTAGGTTAGTGAATTTTTTCCTCCGCATTTTCGTCATGGGGAAGCAACATATGAAGAGTGGCCTTCTCTATATCTATAAATACACACATCTCTCTTTACCTTCTTCTCATTGTATACCTAATTTCCTGTCTCAAGCATTCTGTGCATCCTGGTTGTGCCCCTGCTCTGCTGGTAAGGCAGCCGTTCAATCGTAGGGTTTTCGATTTCATTTCTTGTTTTCTCTCTTTCGCTTTAATGCTCCCTGGTTTCCGATTTCATTTCTTGTTTTCTATCATTTGTTTTCTTGATTTCATTTCCATTTGCATCTTGCATGTTGTAGGGTTATTTAGGTTCAAGGATCGATCCTGCGGGAGAGACTCTCAATGTCTTCTTCAAGGCAGAAGAGTAATGAGAATAACACGACCATGTGGGAGGGCACCGCTTCCAAGGGCGGCGGCGGATCTTCTTCAGGTAGTAAAGCCAAGAACAAGAACGAGGCCCCCAAAGGAACAACATCTAGGGTCAAGAAAGAGCGACCCAGAGAAGCCCCGGTGAGTAAGTTTCATGATCTGATAATGCACGGCGTTAAACCCTGGGATCCTGACGCCAATGAATTCTATGAAGGCCTTCTCGAGGCTCGCAGAGAGCTCGACGCATGGCAGGATAAGAATTCCAACTAACTGATTAAATCTTGCATGCATTTATCAAAGGGAAATGCAAGGAAGCACACTGAACTGTTGTGTTTTTTTAAGAAGTTGTACAAATGGGTTTGCAATTTTGTAAAATGGTCTCCTGTTGTTGTTAATAAATAAACTACGTACAGTTTTTATTTTGTGACAATTAATAATTTCAATATTTTATACTGTGATTTGCTGGAGGGAATTTCGCTTGTTTCATTCATTCTTGTATTACAGGGCTTTACAGTAATTATTTGTGTTTTGAGTATGAAGGATTTAATAGTAGTTATTTTTAATTTGACTATGAACAATAGTTCTCAATAGATTTGATTATCAGAGAGGAACAATGCTTGTAACTGTTTTTTTTAATTCTCAGAGAGGAAGAATGCTTGTAACTGTTTATTTTTATTCTCAGAAAGGAAGAATGCTTGGAACTGTTTTTGTTTTTTAATGTGGTTTTTTTTTGTTTTGATGTTTTATTATTATTTTATTTTATGTTATGGATGTGAAAGGTAATAATTTGATAATGTTGATGTTTGGGTTTATTATATATCATTTCACTTGTTTAGTTTATTGTGGCATTTCCATCTTTATAAGATTATTTGATTATTTATGTTCATTGTAATTGGTAGACGTGTAATTAGTATAATGGTAATAATTAGTATTTATGAAAATTTGGTGATTATTAAGTATTTATGAAAATTTGTAGTGAATGTTTTGTAGGCATTTAATTATTATGATGCTGATTTTTAAGTATTTACTTTGAAGAGGTAATTATTGAGTAATGGTTATATACAAATTCATAGTTTGTTAGTTTGTTTTGCATTGCATAAGAAAAAGTTTTAAGAATCATTAAAAATATGGAATTGGAATTGTATGAACAATTGTAATGATTAAACACATTTTAAGTTGATTCATTCATTATATAAGAAAATATGGAATTGTTCAAGTTTTAAGTATTATTGAAAATATGGAATTGTATAAACAATTTTAAGTTGATCCATTCATTTAGTTTGTTTTATTTAGTTTGTTTTTGGCTATAGAAGGCCAACTTGCATTTTAGTTGCATTTTAGTTAAGCTAATCAATTTTGATAAAATCACGGCTAGAGATCAATTTGGTAGATCCATATTTCTTGCACACAGAAAATGCCTTTGAAGGTTTTTTTAAGAAAATGCCTTTGAAGGTTTTTAAGAGGTTACTTGCACACAAAAAATGCCTTTTAAGGTTTTTGAAGAGGTAATTATTATGATGGTGATATTTAAGTTTTTACTATAGTGAAGGTTTATGAAGAGGTAATCATTGAGTAATGGTTATATACAAATTCATTGTGTTTTTGCATAACAAAAAATTTTAAATATCATTGAAAATATGGAATTGTATGAAGGCTTGTAATGATTAAACACATTTTAAGTCATTCATTTAATTAATTTAGTTTGTTTCTCCGTATAAAAGACCAACTTGCATTTTAGTTAAGCTAATTAATTTTGATAAAATCATGGTTAGAGATCAATTTGGTAGATTCATATTTATTTACACACAGAAAATGCCTCAACATTTTTTGTCATGTGATCTTCTTTTGCATCAATAAGGTTCAAGGCAAATTGTTATTATTCAAGCCCTATATTTGAATGAAGGATATAACTTTGATGGGAAACACTAATGTTGAATTAATGGGTTAGTTTTGAATTCCTATAATGAAGGAATAAGGGGCACAAATGTCCTCAAGTCTATGTGATTCCATAGAATTATATTTTATGTCACTTGTATTTTCATGTAATTATATTCCATAAGGAAAGTTTTGAATTAGTGAGATTTTCTACAAATTTGGATTATTTTTGCATATCATCAACTTTTAGGTAAGCTAAAATTCAGAATTCTAGAAAAGCTTGTAATGAATAATCATGCACTCTATCGTGTGCATTTTGTTAACGAAAATTGGTTTAGACCACAATGTTTAGAATGAAGGAATAGTGGGTCCAGATTGCATAAAAAGCATGTGATTGTATATAATTACATTTTGGGATAGTTGTGTATTATTTTATTTGAGAGTAGCAAGGTACTCTATAGCGTGATTGTATATAATTGCATTTTGTGACAGTTGTGTATTATTTTATTGCACTAAGAGTATCAAGGTACTCTATAGCTCAATATGGGGTATCTTGTAATGGGTAATGTTATTTAATGAATAGTTCCCATTAAAAAAAGATATAAGAATGCAAATGATGATTAAAACAAATAAATAAATTATATTGATTTCATAAACTTTGATATATCAAATATGAGATCAAATATCTTAATGTGTAAATATTTAAGACAAAAAGAAAATTACACTAAGAAATTGGATCCCTCTTAATAGATTTTGGTTTAAGATGGATCTGTGTTGGTGTAATCAAAGTTCATAGAGAAATTTGAGTGGATTTTTGAAATTTATTGTTTTTTGTAAGGTTTGGGATTTTATTATAATATTAAAGAGAGAAAAAAGTACATTGCAAAGTTTAGGCAACTTTAAGCAAAAAGAGACCAATTGTCAAAGATGTGCTAAGATACCAAAGAATGAAAATAACTATGAGACATGTTTGAGATATTGTCTAACCACTAAGACTGAAGGTAACTACAATATGATTCCCCACAGGCCTAGGGTTATCATCCATTGAAATTAAAATGTAGAGGACTCTAATCCTATTCAAAAAGACAACTATCATGAAAGTAGTAGCAAATATTAGTCATCATTAGAGATGGTTATGAGAGATGGACCAACACTTGGGCTATCTTTTTTTACCGTGTGCTTGACTGCCTTAGGGCAACGACAAAATATCAGTTGTGTGGATCCCAGGTTGGATGGAGGAGGCTGGTTGAAGTGTTTCATAGTGATCTCACAAGAGAGAATGTGATGCAATCCTATTTTTATGGCTTGGCTTGTTTCTCCCTTCCTACCTTGATCTCCTCAAGGGCCAAGCTAAAGAGGGATTTCATAGACTAGAGGAGACCCAAGGTGTGGTAGAATAAGTCTCTCTTGTAGCTCCTACACCTTGGGTATCAAACCACGAAAAATCATCAAGCTCCTGCGTGTTGGCCCGCATTTAATTTCCTTGTGAACCCTCCCTTCCAAGTGGGATACCTCCTTCTTAGTTTGTTGTCCAACCTTCTTTTCAAAGAATCCCTTTTCATTCTCCATATCCTTGAGGGCCCTATGCATGTGAGTTTGCATGGGCATGTTGGAAGGTTTCCTCACATTTTTATTCAAGCAAACAATGTTGCGAGTGTTCTAACCATACACCAATGTCCCTGCACATAAAATTTGAAGATGCAAGACACTAGAATAGATCTTAGGTCAAGGATGGAATGACAAATGGGTTGAGTGGTGTGTCTACAGGGGGGGTCCATCTAAATTGCTTTCATAAAAGAAACATTCTCTCCTTACTATGGGTGGAACCATCATGGTAAAGGATGGCATGAGAGGCCATGGATTCCCACACACAATGACAAGCAAGAGAGTATAGTCGAAATATGATTTGAAATACTGGGCAGTACCATTGCTTTAAATGGATGATCATGAGAATAATCATCTTCCATAGGATTACAACTTTCCATGGTCCAGATGGCCTCCTCATCTGGGCTCATCATCTTGGTCTGAAATGTCATCTTGGTTACACCTTTCGTGGGGTTTATGAAATATATTGTAAATAGATATAACTTATAGTTTTTACCCCCATAATAGTTATGGCTATGGATTTTCAATCATATGTATATAATAAATCATTCCTCTGGATTTAGAACTCTTAATACAATTTCATCTTGTCTTCATATTAATTTGTCCTAATTTCTTCATTTTACTCTTCTATTGATACATCTTCACTTGGTTTTTTCTTTTGAATTTTCATTTCCATTTATATTTTCTATCACTACATACTCATCTTCACCATCTCTTTCACACCTTCCTACCATGTTACATGTATTTTCATTTTCATAGATTCATCATGTGTTTCTATTCTATTTTCAATGTCTTCTAACTCCTTGGGCTTTTTGTTTTTGAATATATCCTATTTCCTTTATTTTTGTATTTATATTTCTCGATTGACTTATCCCCGCCTCATTTTTGCCAGCTTGGTAGCATTGCTCCAATTTCTTCTTTACCATACTTATTTTTAATGTCCTCTTATATGAGTCAAGTTTGTTATTATTGTTCGTGTTCACCATGTGCCTCTTGGTGATCCTCCATTGGTATTGATATTGGCAAGGCATCCTACACGATTGAATTATCACATCAATCGTTGTAATCATTCATATATTCCTCACAAACAAGTACATTTTGCAAGAATACTTATAAGAAAGGCTGATTTTATAGATCTGACTTCTCAAATTTAAGGGTATTATATGTGAGTTTGGCATTGAGTTATGTAAGGAAACTATACGAAATAGTGTAATACATATGTAAATTATCATGAATTATATTTTAAATACTTGCTTTTCTTTCCATCAATAAAATTTCCCAAAATTATGTGTCGGCTTGGAAATGACCCATTCCAATCGAGACAACCATGTATTCGATCATATTTGCAAATATCATGGGCTTAGTCTATATATAGTCAAAGATGCTCATCTTTGTACACCATCAAGTTTGTTGCAAGCTCCACTTTCTCGTTTTCTACAAGGTTTGGTTTTTTTCTATTTGTTAGTTTGTGTTCTTTTGTTTTACATTATTTACCATTGATTCATTCTTGGTTATTTTAGGTATAGTAATGATAGCATCAAATGGCCACTACAAAGATAAAGAATCCAAAAAAAATTTAGTTCATGAACTTAAAGAAAAGAGGAAACAAGGATGATAAATTAATTAAGATTGAAAGATAAATACTTATTTATACAAAATAATTTAATGAAATTTGGTATTTTACATATTATTTAAATTGAAGCCTTCAAAATTCATGTAAGTGTTGTTAATCTTGATGTGGACTTAAAAATAATTTTGTAAGGAATTGTGTTGTCTTTTAACATAATTTTATTCCTAAAACCTATAATTTCCATTTAATGTAAGAAATTTCCTATTACTTAAATTTAGGGAAAAGTTAACAAGTTATTTTAGGTTATTTTATCGTTTCTTCTCTAATTATTCTTTATGTATAGTAGTGATAGAATCAAATGGATCCTCCAAAGACCTCTCCAAATTCAATAGATATTAAAACAAAAAGATATGTGAGAACAATAGTAGATCCCACTATATANAAGAACATGGTGGATTGGATAAAAACTTCTTCTGATATATTATATCTTCCTATTTTTATTATTTGTAAGAATTGGCTTGTGAGGAATCGACTTCTATTTGAAACAAAGCACCCCAAATATCTGAAGCATCTCTTTTGGCATCTTGGCTCTACAATCTAAACATCTGGTCCACTTCTTTTCCAAGAGTCCCCAATTGCTGGGTCTTGCTCCTACTTTTACATATCTTACTGGTTTTTTTATGGGGCTGCAAATCTGGGTATTAGTGGAGCCAACTCAGTTTTATACATCTCCAAGGATCGTTATTTTCACCTAAATCTTGGATGTCGGAGGAGCACCAACACCAGGGATGAGCTCTTAGCACTCTAGTCCTTATTATATTTTTCTTTTGCTATTAGCATTCCTGATATGAATGTATTTAGGGACTTCTCGGTTATCATAAATTGGGTTAATCACACCTCCAAGTTGTTGGTACCTTTCAGTGGGGTTTTAAGAGAAATTAAATAAAAAAATACAATATGAAATTTAAAGTCTGGAAATGATATGCCACTAGATAGAGGATTCATTAAGAAGTGAAATCTGTATCCTAAGATGAATGACATGACGGGGTTTCACACTCTGGAAGTTGTATTTGTAGAAAAAATTATAACAAGAGGGATGGAAAAATTCACCACTAGGTCAAGTTATATAAATATATGGATATTTTAAAAAAGAATCCATCTATAAAGAATTTGAATTAGGTAGATTATGGATTAAGCTAACCCTCCATTGTGGTTAGAAAGATAGCTCAATGAAGGTTTTGGATAAAAATATAGCTTGATCAAGCAATCTTTTTAATTAAGAAAAAAATGAAAACAAATATTTTACAAACATAATTTAATATTTGATAACACCCATTTTGGTTTAATATAGAGCTTAATTAAGCTATCTTTTTAATTGAAAAATATTTGATACAAATATTTCCTAAACATGAAAATAAAACATATGTTGAGGCAAACCTCAATATTTTATTAATTTGCATGGTGAGGGTTATACACATGCTCCTATTGGGGATTTAGTTGGGAGCCATGCATGCTAATTGGAAGGCTCATTATACATGAGGAATTTTAATCGTATTCACATGGTTTTCCCTTTCGACATTTTTTTTTCAAATATCGCTTGTATTTCAAATATCCAAAGTAAAATATATGTGACCCCTCCTTGAACTCCTTAAGGTATAAAAGACCAAAGGTTACATTCAAATCTTGTTTGGATAATAAATATTTTTAAAGTATTCAAATATCTATAGAGATATTGTTTTAAGTTCCACAGCTAATGCTTGCAGAATTATTTCTCGTATGACCCAATCACCCTTCATATAGATGACCACCAATATAGAGTCTCTAAAGACCAACAAACGAGTAAGCTTCTTATACTTTGCTAGTTGTACAAGTCATGTTAGTACTAAAGGTTTATATTAGTTGTTTGTGCCATGACCTACAGAGGCAAATAATTGTATAAAGTTTTTCTTAGAAAAATATAATACACTCTTTTCTGAAGGGGTAGGATCCACTGGTGAAGAGTGAGGTGTTTTTCACCAGTGGGAAAGGTTCAATTCCAATGAGGGCTGAACCTAGAGCCATGGGGGTGCCTTGTGGAAGTGGTCAAATGTGTGGCTCCACCAGGAGATATTGTATTAAATGATATTGTGACCCATGGACATGCAAGTGGATCAAATCCCACCCCCATTTTCTCCTAACATTTAATCCCACGAGGTGTGGAATAAACTATGAATGGGTCTACTGTTAAGGCACTCCGGTTCGAAACTCCATGGGTTCTTACTTACAAAAAAATATAAAATACTCTTGATTCCACATATATGTTCATCGCTTTGGAAATCTCCATCAAAAGGGACGGGATATATCTGCAACTAATTCACTAGCAACAACAGGTCTATAATTCATGAATTCGAGTTATTTAATGTGACTAAGATTTTTTAAAAGAGTAATCTATGAATAATTTGAATTAGGTAGATTGAACATTAAGTTAACCCTCCATTGTGGTTAACAAGATAACTTGATGAAGTTTTTGGCTAAAGAGATAGCTTGATCAAGCAATATTTTAATAATAAAAAAATGCCTAAAACAAATATTTCACAAACATAAAAATATTTGATAACTCCCATTTTGGTCTAGTTGGATTTTTCATAGGAGTTAGTCATATCCACACGTGCCAATTGGAAGGTTTGTTGCACACACATAATTTTCATGGTTTTCACATGGTTTTCCCTTCCAACGTTTTTTTTTAAATGTCTCTTGTATTTATAATTTTCAACTCTTTAGATGTTGTCTTAAGTTCCATATCTAACTATTTGAGAGTTATATCTTGTATAACCCAATCAACTCTCATCCAATTAACCAACAATATAGTTTCTAAAGACCTGCAAATAAGTAAGTTTCTTATACTTGCCTAGTTGTAAAAGTAATCTTAGTGCTAAAATTTTATACTAGTTGTTTGTGCCATGACCCATGAAATCACTAAAATGTATAAAGTGTTCATGCAAATATTATACACCCTTAATTACATATATATGTTTATTTCTATGGAAATATTTCTCAAAATATCCCTAGGGATGGGATATATCCACAACTAATTCATCGTCATGTCTTATCTTTGAGACTTTCCCATTTGTTTTATAACCCTGAGAAATGGCACAAATATGAGAGGAAATTTGGTAGTTTTGCATCTTCCTTCAAGTGAACTTAAATTGCAGGGTAGACAAATGGCCTAGAAAGTAAGGAAAGTTTGAGTCTCTCTTCAATGGAACCATTATTCCATAGAGTGTTAACTCCAACTTACTAACTTACATATTTCAAGACTTGTAATGAGAAAGGGCACAAGGAAATCAAATGTAGATCATTTTCATCCTCTTTTATTGCATAAATAGGAAATGTAGGGCCCATGTATACTCTTCTTTTATAGGATATATCAAGTAGGTAACTTCTTCATTAGAGCTACCCACAAGGGAAATATTTACTTCTTAGGTATTGTCACCTTTTATATCTTTATCGACCACCAAAAACCTTCCATCTTTGCACAAATAATTATGAATTCATAATTTAATCTAGTAGGCCCTCCTATCTTATTCATACTCTAGTTTGTTTTATTTGGTTCCTCTTTTAGTCTTATTTTCCAATATCTCAACTCTGAGATGTAGTTATTAACAATTTTTACAAGTACACCTTCTAACCCAAGTTGGTTTCACTCATCCAACCATGTTACACAATATATATATAGAAGAGATTATATTATTTAAGAAGAATATGTACATTAATCATAATAGTCATTTTGGGCCCAAGCATCCAAAATAAACTAACCCAAACCCAAATCATAACAAAAATCTGTCTTCCACATAGGCTCATATTTTTGCAAAATGTAAGAGGTTTTTATTAACAAGATTTGACAAAAATAACAATCTAGACACTACTGGCTTGTAAACCGATTTGAGAGCATAAGAGACACTAGTACAAAAAAATAACATGATGCTTGAGCTTCTAGCAAGCATAAGAATCAACATGTTTCTCTTTAGAACAACTTATTATGTGCTTCAGTGCCATGGGAATGGTGATAGGAGAGCTGAGCGATTGGGCCTCCATACGTAGGTGTTGTAAGTAGATGTCCAATAGAGTTTTCTACATGTGTGCCAATTTCTTCATGTAGAATTCAAGTATGCCATATTGTTTCATATTTCAAAACTCAAGTAGATTCCCTCCTCCATTAGATGCATTTTTCATATTCCCCCACATCGAGAGAAGACCCAATCCTAACAAGGAGGAGCCCGAGGAGGGATTCATATCTTCACAAATATTATTAGACCAAAATGATTGAATTGGTGACTAGCCTTCCAATCAGGGAAAGTGACTAATTTGGATGGGTCAATGGGAGGAGGCATACCTCCCTCTTCCCAAACAACTTGAAAACTCCATGGATTCAAAGAATATTCCTATGATTGATTTGTTTCAATTTGTCTTGGCACAAAAGGGCATTGATCTCTTTGCAAACTCAGATCCTCAAATTTCACCCTAACCCCTTCATCGTGAGACTGAATTTGCATCTCATTTTTTGCACCCACCTTCTCATCTGTTGACTGAGTCACTATGTCAACCACCATTTTTGAAGTATTTTGTTCCTCATAATTTAACTCTATATTATCCTCTGTAATGTCCATTTTTTGTGTTTCGGAGAAAATTACTACTTGAGCAAAATTCGAGCTTAACTAGTCATGACTCTAGAGGGTTCCAACTTTCACCAAGTGGTCCTGAATTTGAAAGGAAATGGTATGGTGAGTCTTATGACATATCAAGGTATTTTATGTACACTTTTTATTTTAATTTATTCTTTTACAACTTGATTTGGGGCTAAGAATAAAAGGGTCAAATTTACTAGGAAAATTGAGGTCGAATTCCCCCCAAGGGTGAGAGCCAAATTGGATTCCAAATTCATGTACGACCCTCCTAGATTTGTAAGAAGAGTATGAGGACTGATATAATACCTCATGGACAAGAAAAATCTCTCCAAAATTCCAAAGGATAATTAAAAAATTATAAAAATATATTATCATTCCTCATGACATACTTTTACTCACTTCATGAGTCCGCCTAAGGTCGAATTTTCCTCCATGGTATTCCTCCAACTCATCTTAGTGGTTTAGTAACTCTAATCACACTTGTCTTCCTCTTCATGCTCCAATTCATTTCCCAAATCAAATGGTTTCCTCTAACTCCCAAATTCGACCTCTTGGTGGCTATTTTTATCCCTATCATGTCATATTTGTCATGTTTCTGCAATCAAATCTGAATTTGTCATACTTGTCATAGAATCTTTCATCATTTGTTGTGATAGAGTGCATGGAATCTCCTTCCAAGTGGCACAAATTGTCTTCTAGTATATTCCTCTTACATGGGAGTTACTCTCCTTTACCAATTAGAATTCTTTTTCTCATTATATTATATTTGACACCACAACACCCTCGAATAGTGTTATATTACCCATGTGTTTGAATTTGGATGAAGATCATGCCATGTGTGTGGGGAATCTAGTCATCCAAAGGCTCCACAAGATTCCAAGTGTCTTCATGAACACATTACACCTTATTTTATTAGAATTTATCATTTATGTGACCCATTTAAATATGAATATGGTAAACTAAATTCCTTTTGGGTCCCATATCTCCTTATTACAAAATTTATGTCCCCATCTCAACCTAGGGAAGCTACTAGGTTGGTGGACCATTATTTGCAAGTAGTATTATTTGGAATTTATTTAATTGGGGACATGACAGTCCTCCCCACTCAATATTCATTGTCCTAAATCAATTTCAAACATAGATTTTTAATAACCTTCTTTCCTTCCAAAACTTTGCTTCAAACCTTAGCTGTAATTTGAGTAGTGGCATGCATGTACTACAATTATGTGTTTCCAAAAGTAAAGATATGTGGATATTTGAATATTTATATATCATGTGACATAACCACTAACACCAAAAGGATTAATAAAAATCCATCAAAACAAAATTTTCATAAATAATCTTTACCTCCATCTTTTGGAAACATTTTTTGAACTTTCAACCCTTTTGCTTCTGTATAATTCTTTAAATTTGGTACTGAGTTGCCGAACTTGAAATTCCAAGATTCCAATAAAGTTTCAAATATGAAACACCATGATTTTTTCTTCTATACTCTGATTACAATCACCTTATAAAGAGGTGAATCAATATCTCCCACTGATTTTTTCCCCAAAAATTGAAGCCAAGCAATACCTAGATCCCATTGCTTGTATTTCACCCTTACAAACATCATGAGTAGAAAATACAAATCATTAAAGTATATAAATGCATCATACAATTGTACATTAAGAAGGTACCTCATCAAAGGATCATGAAATTTTTTGCACATCTAAGTAAGTAGATCATCATGTGGCCCATACACACAAGCATCAAGTATTATATCAAATATACTCGAATGAAATAGGTGAGGATCCCATGTCCTATAAGGATACTCCAAAATAATGCAAATTGCATCAAAATAATTATCAACCATGTGTTCTTTCATCCAAGAAGTGAATGAAGAACCTCCACCAAAATATGAACCCAATAAGAAGAAAAGAAAACATGAAGACTTCAAGTGTCTCAAATAAGTCTCATCAATACACCCATGAATATGTATATCATCATAATGTAACGAAGATGGAACTCTAGTCATGTCATCATAAAAAGGAGAGATAGGAAGTCCAAACTCTTCATGTGGAACCATCAACAAGAAACCTTTCACTCATACTTCATTAGGATGAATGCTGCAAAATATGGAAGTGTAGTATGTAGGAGAAAGAACCAACTCACCCAATGGATTAGAAAGTGCAAAATTTTCATCATGTGAAGGATCCATAGGGATAGGATTATGCATCTCCCTCAAAAGTGTGACAATTTCCTCATATGTTGGTTCCAAGGTTGTGGAAACATGCACTTTTTCAAAAAGTGTGTAACCATTTTCGAGAGGAAAATCAAGTTCCTCTTCCACCACAACAAGTGATTGGCTCTCATCAATCATATTCAAAAAAATCAAGAACCTTCAATCTTCCATGTTTCTCATGATCCCTTCTGTCATGAGAATCCTCCAAGCATTCTACCATATGACAATCTGAAACATAGGAGGAAGAAAAAGTATCTCAGAAACCTCTCAAGAAGTTGCTAATTTTGAGTTTTGAGCTTATTAATATCCCCATTATTATTCAATTATTCTTCATGTAACCATTCATTAAGCTCAAACAAATTGTTTTTATCAGAAATCAAAGACATGAAATTACCTTCGATGTTGCATATTTCTCTTTGAATCTTCTCGATGTATTCAAGGAAGGATGGATCCTCCAATGAAAAAAATTTCCAACAAGAATTTGACACCAATAATTTAGTGTCATTTAGTGTGCTAAGGGCCTCATGGATATTCCTTTCACTCATATTCAAAGACCCTTCAATGAAGGATGGTTCATGGGAGCGAACTTCATGTTCTTCTTTCTTCTTGATTTGATCAACTTCTTAAAGCTCAAGTGGTGATGGGGAAGTTGATCTTGGTTCTTCATTATCTGTCACTAGGTATTCATTTTCATGCGTATTAAAACTTTGTATTGCAGTAACATTTTCAAATCGGATCTCTATGTCACAAACATAAAGTTGTGAGAACCCATCAGTAGGTTCTCCTTCATCGTTCAATGACCCATCAATAGATTATCTTTGATTTGAAAAACCTCCATTAGTAAGGATTGTGTACTTGTTGGAACCTTCCTCTTCAGATTATTCTCTACAATCACCTTGAGGTTATTTATGCTCCACTGCATGATTCTTTGTTTCTTCCTTTAATGGTGTATCTAAGCTGTTTTCACAACTAGGATGATTTTTTCTCATTTCATGCTCCTCCAAACTTGTGGATTGCTGATTATCCCTTAATGAATTCAAATTTTCATCCTTTTTCCTAATTCCATTCACCCAATAATCAAATTATTAAAAATTAATGGTCTTATGTTTCTTTCTGTGATGGGAACTACTACTCGTGGCTACCAGTTTACCCCTAAGTTGACTAGCCATCAATTCAAACCCGTGCATAAGTTTATTCCCCATATTAATTTCATACATATCATACATAAATTCAATAGGTTCCAATACCATGCTCTAATACCACTCTAATGTCATGTTTTGGATTTTTGGAGAAAATTACAATTTGAGCAAAATTCGAGCTTAACTAGTCATGACTCTAGAGGGTTATAACTTTAACCAAATGGTCTCGAATTGGAAATTAAATGGTATGGTGAGTATTATAACATATAAATTTGGTTTATGGACACTTTTTATCTGAATTTATGGTTCTTCAACTTGATTTTGGGCTAAGAATGAAAGGGGAAAAATTACTAGGAAAATTGAGGTTAAATTCCTCCCGAAGGGTGAGAGCCAAATTGGATTCCCAACTCATGTACGAACCTCCCAAATTTGTAAGTAGAGTATGGGGACTGATATAAGACCTTATTTAATTTAGTTACACATGGATATTAGGTCTAAAAACCTTTTATAGAGAGCCACATTCGTTTGATAACTTTCAGTGAAATGCCTTATGGGGAAATTGCATAACTAGCTCAGTTTTGACATATGAAAGGTAGAGTTAAGGTTCTGTTGGGGCCTGGAAATTTGCAGGAGACAACAGTAAGGGATTCTCCCCAATCAATGTTCCCAACTATCCTGTTGACTGTTTGGTATAGGGAATCCGTCCGATTTGCGGTCCGGCTACCGTAGGTCAAGCAACAAAACAAAGGTTTTACCGGTCGCGGCCCGGTCCACCGAGTTTTTGTATTTTTGACTTAATGTATGAAATGCAATGGCCTAATTAACAATGCAGGATGATGAGGATGCAAGGAGCATCACAATGTGATGCGCAGGTTCTTACCTCTCGTCTTAGGCTCACAAGCATCTACCTCACATATGCAAGAATGACATAAATTAACTATCCATCTAACTACCTATCTACCCACCTATCCCCGGGGAGCCAGAATACGATTTATTTATCAGTAATGTAGATTATTCATGCATTATAAACAAAAATTACAGGTAGCTGATATCCTTATCTACAACACATGAAAGATGAAAGATATTTCGACAATAAGATAGCCAATTGTTTCATAAGAAGCATACATTACTCGTAGTGGAAATATTCATAAAATAAACCGGAAAACATTCATTACAAGAACATAGGTTCAATGAGTTACAACGGTCTCACAGTTGATGGACATAAAGCTGAAAACAAAGTAGTTCCTCTTCAACAAATCCTTAGCACAACATTTGAATATTCCACTAAACTTCCTCCAACAGGAAAACTGTAATTTTTTATTGCAAAAGGAAATAGTTCTTCTTACAATATGTCTTCACCAGTCTTACTGGGAAAAAGTCCCTCCCTTCTTCTAAGTCTTTTACATTTATACAAAAAGGGTCAGACTGTTGGGCTGCCCAAAGTGGCCTTTGGGCTTCCCAACCTCTCGTCTCCCAACGTTCTATTTTTCTTAAATGTTTTACAAAAATTAGTTACAAATTATAATGATGGCCATCCCTTCATAAGGAAGGGCCCACTTGACTATCTAGAAACTTCCTCTATGCTACGGCCTCATTAGCAATGCCTTCAAAAGTACAAGGTTCTAAAAACTGAATATTTATCTCAAATTTCTCAGCTTGTTTCTTGATAGCCTTGACCCTGGGCGTACTCAATCGGAGCTGATCTTCCAGAAGCAGTACACTGATGGCTGGGTGATCTAGTTGGCTTCTCAAGATCAGATCATCCATGGATTTGATATCCTGCACCTTAACTTCTTCCTCCTGGAATCTCTTCTGCAATAGCTCCACAAAGGCATCGTGATCTAGGAGAGATTCAAGCCTCTCCTCCACTTTTATCTGGCACCGGTTGTATGTATTGAGAAGTCTTCTGAAGAATTCGATGCATAATCCCTTTGTCTTCTTCACTGCCTTCTTGAAGTCTTCAGCAGTATTAATAGAAAACTCCACTAGGTTATAGTCCCGTTTGAGGGCCTGCTGGTCTTTTGCCGGTAGCTCTGCTGGGGTTTCCTCGTTGTTCTCCAACCTTGCCATTCATATAGTCAGGACCTCTAGGATGTCGTGGGACCTATCCACAAAGAAGGATGCAGTTTCCAGGATCTCCTCCAATCGGATGTCGATCTGCAGGACTTTACACCTTTCTTTTTCAACAGCAGTCTGCAGCTGCATCATCTTGGTTTTCTGGGTCAATACATGCTACTTGAGAGGCTGAAGATCGATCTTATATTCTCTTGCTACTTCCAAAGCAGTGTTCAAAGTAGAAATATACTCCTGATGTTCCTTTCTCAGTTCTTGAGTGTGCATATCATTCGCCTATAGGAGGATCTTCAGCTGGTCTTCTAGCTCCTCCACCTTTGCCAGTAGCTGCCCCTTCTCACTCTTTAGATCTTGGCATTCCTTCTGCACTTTCTCTAGGGCCTCTTGTGCTGTTTCCTTGACTTGTATTTCTACCTGGGGGGACTGTACTTTAGCTCTTGAGGACTTCACTTCCCTTTGAAGATCGTCATATTTCCTTTTGAGCCTGTTGCTTTCTTCCCTTTCTTTTCTAAATGTGTCCTTTAACTGGGTAGAGGATTTCTTGGACTGCTCCAAGTCAGTTATCACCTTGTCCATATTATCTTCTGAGGCGTGGAGAAGTGCAGTCCTAGCTCTCAGGGTGAGCCTCGGATCTTGGTCTGTTCCTAGCATAACAGCAGTATCTGTTATCATTTTACCAGGTAGACCTTCCGCCTCAACTTTCCTCTCTGTCCTCTTTATTATTCTCTTCGTTGCCCTATCATAATATACAGTGTTGAAATCAGGGATTTCCTTTCCCTTTTCCTACACAAAAGGGACCAGCTTGAGCGTGGGAACTATGAGTATGCTGGTAGCAGGTATTTGAGGGGTCTGAACCTCAGGGTTCTCCACCTCCTGGGTCTTCCCTGCTGTTGTTTCAGAAGCTGACTGCTGTGTCAATTTTATCCCCTCAGCTTCTTGCCTTTGAAGCTCCTCATCGAGCTTTCTCTTTGCTTCCTCTGCTTTCTCGGCTGCTTCCTGAGAAGCTCTTCTTTCTTCTTATGTATGAATCCTTTCTGCAGCCTCTTTCACCAACCTCTGGGCTTCTTCATTCCTCCTTTTGGCTTCTTCTTCAACCTTTTCCTGTTCATCCCCCTTCCCACCTTTGGTGGTGATCTTTTTCTTGAATCTTCTCATTAGCATTGTCATGTTTGGGGCATTTTAGAAAACAGATTCTTCCTTATCAAAATGGTGGGTATACTCAAAGTGCACTTTGTGTTCTTTGCAATGCTCAATAACCTTGCCTTGGGTGTCATTTCTGCAGTAGGCCATCTCCCCAAAATGGAACTTCTCCAACTCCTCTACGAATTCAGTAGCTTGTTTCACCTTGGTGAATTTGTAGCTTCCTAGCTTGAATGGCAAAGGAGGGTAGGCAATCTTCTTATGTTTGAACAGAAAACTACCTATTCCATCTATGAATAGTTGTCTGACTGCCTCCTTGTGGAGTATGTAATCCGTTGCATATTTGGGCAGCAGTGAAGGTGGTCTTGATCCTCCGAACATCAAAAAGTACATGCCATTTTTAGTTAAGAAATAATCTGCATATTCTTCTATCACTTGCATGGCTTCTTCTGACATATAGTTACACTCCTTCCAAAAGATGAGTGTGTATAATGGCATAATGAAGTGCTCACAGACCTCTCTGTAATGGCTATGGTACTGGTGAGCCCACAATGGTCTATAAGCGGCATAAACAGGCATCCTTTCCCTGTCCCAGATGCACCTGAGACCGGGAAATCCTGGTTTCACAATATGCAATCTATTAATATCGAACTCATATAGAATTCTGATATTTTCCAAGACTCTCCCTCCAAGGATGAGGTCAAGCAAGAAGAAAGACTGTTGGATACCATGCTGGCCCAATTGAAGACTGTTCCTTGGGTTGCCACATAAAAAATAATGGGTATCCATTCAATTTTGAAGAGTCTGCCATGCGCTCTCCCAAAGATCCTATTAAGCATCAGAGCTATAAATCTGTAGGGAGCCCTCAAGCTTGCTGTATCATACTCACTGGTCGGTCTGTATCGATAATGCTTTCCCTGCAACATCATCCTCCTAAGGGTTTCCACCAGGTCCATTATGATGCTGTTTAACCAATCATCGGACAAGAAAACTTGGGCTTCTGGTAGGTGATAAGCCAATGCCACACATCCAGGGCTAAATGTAGCATAGCCCTGTCCTTCAACATTCCCCAGGATCATCGTGGTTGTATCTGCCTAGGGCAGAATCCAGCCAATTACCTCGGAGGATGGGAAAAGCTCTGGTCTGGTGGAAACTTTCATGAGAGAAGATTTCTCTATGTTAGCATAGATGGATTCTTCTTCGAGGCCCATGTCGGGAACCTCCTTGCGGGAAATCAATCTATATATTTCACCCCATTTGTACTCAGGCTCAACACTAGAAACACATTGAGTGTCTTCATATATGTACTCGGTCTTTGTGACAACCTCTACTTCTATTTCTTCTTCGACCACAGGGGCCTTCTTCTTCTGCCTATTGGACATTGTGAGTTCTTCCTGCCATGTATAACATTGTGACATTAAGCAATTCAAGTTGCATACATTCACAAGACACGGTGCAGCATTTTATTCTTTCTATGTGTACCATGACAACAACTATTCCATGAAGCTAGGATATAAGCCCTTTGGGCTGAATAATCAAGTTAGTATGCATTACTGTGCAATGTGCCATTTTCCCTATGTCAAATATGATAGTGATCAGTGCAACTAATGCATGCATTGTATAGCCCTGAAATATCCTGACTATCATAACTTCTGAACCCAATGTGTAGTATTTTATGACCTTATCTATATCTAGCATGAAGCAAACTCAGTCCTGTGCAACAAAATGAGCAATCTACTACTGCTGCATGATACTTAACAATTTATCAACCATATTTGAGCCAGCATAAAATCTACATCACTACGTAATGTGCCATTCCTCCCAAGATAGCAATCCGTGAAGCAAATGCATGTATATCAAATGCAGGGTGCAACATTCAGCAATTTGGTCTATTTGCATAACAAACAAAGAAGAGGGTTGAATGCATCAAGATCGTGCTAGTCGCCTATGTTTTTCAACACCAAACATTTTAACAACATAGCCCGGCAGACATAAAACTAACTAAGACTCATGCGGTTTATGGAAAAATAGTTACATTAACTCGACTATACATTTCATTTTCTGCGGGTATTATTATCACTTTTCTGCACTCGACGCTTCCATCAAAACCACTACCCAAACTACAATAGCGGCATATCCCTTTTAGCCATCTAGGGTTTCAGACGACTGAACACAAAAGAGCTGCACGGAGCTGGACAAGCAACAAGGCTGAGATTCTAGACCACGGGTAACATGAAATTCGACCGGAAAAGGAACCAAGAAATGCCACATAAAAAACCCCCACCAAACCTTCCTCTGCACCTCATCGTCACATACGGGGAAGCTAGGTGCAGGCGGTGTAACGACCGCCTGCACTACCTCCATCGAGTATGCGCCCGGTCGCACACCAACGGCCGTGGGCCAAAATAATTATTTCGTAGGTTAAAAACCTGCCCCCAACCATGAAAAAGATTCCTCAATATGTGGGTGCTATCATAAGGCGGATAAAGGAACGATTGCAGCAAAACCTAACCACAGGTAAAACCCCCATACGCATGTAAAACAGGGTTAAGGGGACACAACCCTAGTAAAACACCCAACCGCAGCAAACATCACCAAAAACCTTGAACAAAACGAGGTAGGGAAACATCGAGCCTACCTGGCAGCGACGCGTAACTGACGGGGCGAAAGCGGTCGGGCTTCCTCAACTTCCACCTAGGTGCGAGTACCGGCACGGTGGTCCACGAGCTTCAAGGGGTCGACAGTGCAGGATGATCATGATAGTTCGAGCAAAACAAAACAACAGAATAATCCAACTCGCTCATCCCCATATATACAAATGGTTCACACGTGCGACGGGTTTCAAATCGGACGAGAAACAACTTTGGGTCGGGGGGTAAAACGTAAAGCCTTCCACAATGGTGGAAAGCCACAACCTAGATCTGACCACAGTGATAAGTGAGGGGAAAAAAATAATGATCGGACGTCAGAGGGCTCTTAGGATCGGATGATGAAAGCCAGCTTTTCTCTGCAACGACAGAAGGTCGAACCGCGGATCCATTCGCAACTGCGGGACCCAAAGGCTTAAAACATTTAAGAACTGATGGGCAAAGAAGCAGCTTTCCTTCCGCAATGGCGGAAGAAAGAAACAATAAAGCTTTTGATTCAAAACCAATATTCCGCCGAGGAAAAACACATACATCGGAAATAACGCTGAAAAACAAACCCCAAGCTCATCCGCAACGGCGGAAGCCAAATGCAAAGATCCGTCCGCAACACCCAAAAGCTTCCGATCGAAACGGGAGGAAAGAAATCGAAGTCAAACAAAAAATCATCCGTAACGGCGGAAGAAAAGAACATAAACACTTCTGATGCGGAACCAAAAAGCATCCGACGTGAAAAACCAAACGAGTTGGAAGTGAATTTCTTTCCGCAACGGCGAAAGACCGAAGCAAAGCTCCACCTGCAACGACGGAAGACTAAAACCAAGATAACTTCCAATTTAAGCATGCTTCAAACGCGTTTAAGGCAGCAATAGAACTTGATTAAAGAAGTAGATGACTTAAGGCATCAGAGGAAGAAATCAAACGAAGGGTAGCTCAATCCAAGCAAAAGAAACCTCTTTATAAAAGTTCTTAGACCAATTTCAAGCAGAAAATCAAACTAATCCAAGCAAAGGAGGGTCCTAAAATTTTTTAGAATTTTGGGAAAATTATTGGAGCTGCAACAATTGGCGACTACCAGGTGAACCCCATATTTCTGAATTAACTCCTTCCCAGCGCAAGACCGTCTGAATAAAAGTTAAATCTTCTAGATGTCTTTATCCTTGGGTTGGCCAACTCAAGCATTTAAACCATTGAGAAGTAGTCTATTCTTTGGGAAATGGTAACATCAAAAATATTGCAAGCGTGAATAACTCTTTTGAGGCCAAATAAGTGAGGTTTATTTTTCCTGTCCTCAGGTAGTTAAAGCTTGGACACCATAGGATTGTAACAGAGAGTAAACAGTGTTATCCTTTTGTTCCTTATTCCCATGCCAACTGCACTTGTGTGCCTTTTGAACTTTATTTCTTTTGATATGAGTCCTCCTGCAAGCCTTTATTACTGAATTTTAATTCAGGATCCTCTATCCCATAGTGTCCTTTTGTGTGAATGATGTATTTCATATTTCAGTTCACGGACGGAGAGGATCTTGTGGCCATTTAGTACTTCATATTTTGATATTTTTCTTTGATATGTATTGTTTTTCTTTAAGGAGTTTTGACTCTTGATAGCCTTTTTCTTTTCTGAATATATGTCATGGGATCATTTATATATGATATACTGTCTTACTCTGCTTCCTTTCCGTGGGTCTTTTTGCTGTCACCCGCTTGGATACTTAATATGTGAAATGGATGGATCCTCGAAATAGTATTCCAGACTTCCTTTACTTCTGAGCTATTTATGGGGGTTAAGTAAGACTTCAATGAATGCATTGCCAGTTAAGAACGCTGCTACTAGAAGACATTCTATACTTTAAAGCACAGTCTTTTGCTCAAGATTTCATTTAATAAAGAACCCTGATGTTTCCATTGCAACCAAAATTTTTCCTCTTTATTTAAAACCAAACGAAATGCTAGCAACGCAATAATGGAAAACAACATCAAATCCAATAATAAAAAAGAAAACGTCAAAGCATTAAAGAACAAAAAATCAATTTATTTATGTACAAAGCAAAGGAAAGAAAAATTATTGCCCACTCCTGAAAATATTTAATCATGGGGAGTTAAGGGATGGGCTGAATAATAGAGATGAGTTTTCTAACCATGGTCTAGCTAGGCTAGTTTTGAAATGGACCCCATGTCTACTATTCTAAAATCATTTCTTACAGCCTGGAGAAGTTGAAGGAGCTTAGGATGAACGTCAGTCATAGAACTGGCCTTTCTTGGAGTAAGATCTCTTAACTCAACCTCAGTTAAATAATTTCCCAGGACAGAATCAACAGATTCATTTCCCTCTCCTAGCTTAGTGACATTGCGCTTCATGTAGGGCTCTCTTAATATCTTAATCAGGTTTGGGCTGCCCTTCTGAGGTAACCACAAGTGAGACCAATCTAAAGCAAAGTACCCATTTAGTCTTGCTGTCCAATCTCGGTTCAGGATCATTCCATAACCATCAGGTATGTCTGCTACTACGATGTCAATGTAATGACATATCCTTTTATTTCCAAACAATTGAATCCGAACGTTCTCCATCTCTCCTACTACTTTGACACTAGTTTTGTCAAGTTGAGTGACATCCCAAATAGTAGGTCTTAGCTTCCCATTAAGTTTTTTGCAAACTGCTAGAGGCATAACATTCATGGATGATCTAGAGTCCACCAAACAATTATGCACCTTATGATTTAAAATTTCAAGAGTCACAAGGAAAGGTGGAGCGCTAGTTTTCCTTGTCCTAGCTAATTTGATCTTTTCTTCCACAAGTTGATTTTTTGTAGGCATCTCCTCTTTAAGTTTGTCATCTTCTCTTTCCTCATCATCTTCCATAGGTTTGGCAGGTTTAACGAGTGGCTCTGTTTCCTGTTCACAATTAGTGGCTTCAGGTATGTCATCTTTATCCTTCACATCAGCCTGCCTCTTGACTTTCTCTTGCAAATCTTGAACCCTTGAGAGTATTGCATTGTCCTTAATTTCCAGGTTTTTATCTTTTATGGTTGTAGGCGTATATTGAGACTTGAGAGTATGTTCTTCTATGTTGAACAGCGAAACACCGTTCCATGAGAATATTGTATCATCGTCTTGCTTCTCTATGGACTGTTCTTTTCCTTCTTCTTCATCACTGTCTTCAGTCAATTTGGTATTCAACAACTTATTCATTACCAAAGACATTGAATTTAACCATTGAGGGCATTTCTTCTCAGAGTGAGGTTGCTGATGAAAAGTACAGAAATTATCCCCCCCTATCTCTGTTATATTTATTGAGGCTAAATTTGGGGGAGGGATTTTCCATTGGTTATTATCCTCTTTTTTCAAATAGTGGGGTTTATAAGTTTTCTGAATGTCCCTTTCTTTCTCCAGATCTATTATCCGGTTGGAAAGCTTCTGCATCGTTTTCATCATTCCCTCAAGATCATGTGAGTGCTCCTCTCTGGGTTTGGACAACACCAAAGCTCTTCTTTCAGTAGTTTTCTCTCTAGGTAAATCAGGATAATCTTCTACACTTTCCCTATCTGCCTCTACTCTTTCGGCCTCTTCATAAGTCTCTACCAATGTGGGTTTGGCTTTCATTTTGGCAAACATGGCCAACTCAGGCCCTAGGGCTGAGGTATAATACTCGATTAAGACCTTGTCTGAGGGTCTGTCAGCTTTAGAGAAGTTCTTCAGGTACATTGAAAATCGCTGAGTGAAAATATGTACCTTCTCATTCTTCTCCTTTCTTAACAAACCAAGACCTTTCATTAATGAGGCATGCGTTCTCTGAGTGGTGTATTTACTTCTGAAAACCTTCTCGAAGGTGTCCCAATCCGAAATTGAATTTGTAGGGAGACTGAAATACCAGGATGCTGCTGCTCCTTTCAGGGTGTGAGGGAAAAGTCTACAGACAACATCTTCATGCTCCCAAGCCCTTAGCCCTTCTAATGCTAGATAAAATCTTTGCAGGTGGTCATCTACAGCAATTCTTTCTTCGGGGTCAAACTTAGGCAACAGCTTGTCAAAGGCTTGAGGCAGGTTATGCAAAGGCGGTGCGAGGTTCAGAGCGGATCTTGCTCTCCATGCTGGTAATGGGTTGGGATGATTTATATTGATTCCAGCCATAGGCCCAGCTACAAGAACAAGATTCTGAGCAAAGAACAACGCAGGATGAGAACAGGATTTATTGCTTCAAAGGTATAACCGAAACCTGTGAGTACTTGGGTTAGGTTACAAGCTTCAAAACATCTGCTGGTAAGGTAGTCTTAGGAAAAACAACTTTCCACGGCCAGCCATGCATTGGCGGCCCTCCTTCTAGTGCCAATTCTGTTGGGGCCTGGAAATTTGCAGGAGACAACAGTAAGGGATTCTCCCCAATCAACGTTTCCAACTAGCCTGTTGACTGTTTGGTATAGGGAATCCGTCCCGTTTGCGGTCCGGCTACCGTAGGTCAAGCAACAAAACAAAGGTTTTACCGGTCGCGGCCCGGTCCACCGAGTTTTTGTATTTTTGACTTAATGTATGAAATGCAATGGCCTAATTAACAATGCAGGATGATGAGGATGCGAGGAGCATCACAATGTGATGCGTAGGTTCTTACCTCTTGTCTTAGGCTCACAAGCATCTACCTCACATATGCAAGAATGACATAAATTAACTATCCATCTAACTACCTATCTACCCACCTATCCCCGGGGAGCCATAATACGATTTATTTATCAGTAATGTAGATTATTCATGCATTATAAACAGAAATTACAGGTAGCTGATATCCTTATCTACAACACATGAAATATGAAAGATATTTCGACAATAAGATAGCCAATTGTTTCATAAGCAGCATACATTACTCGTAGTGGAAATATTCATAAAATAAACCGGAAAACATTCATTACAAGAACATAGGTTCAATGAGTTACAACGGTCTCACAGTTGATGGACATAAAGCTGAAAACAAAATGGTTCCTCTTCAACAGATCCATAGCACAACATTTGAATATTCCACTAAACTTCCTCCAATAGGAAAACTATAATTTTTTATTGCAAAAGGAAATAGTTCTTCTTACAATATGTCTTCACCAGTCTTAATGGGAAAAAGTCCCTCCCTTCTTCTAA
This sequence comes from Pseudotsuga menziesii, assembly GCA_001517045.1. NCBI lineage: Eukaryota > Viridiplantae > Streptophyta > Pinopsida > Pinales > Pinaceae > Pseudotsuga > Pseudotsuga menziesii. Next base: position 172,529 of record LPNX010028333.1, read on the forward strand.
GTCTTTTACATTTATACAAAAAGGGTCAGACTGTTGGGCTGCCCAAAGTGGCCTTTGGGCTTCCCAACCTCTCGTCTCCCAACATTCTATTTTTTTTAAATGTTTTATAAAAATTAGTTACAAATTATAATGATGACCATCCCTTCATAAGGAAGGGCCCACTTGACTATCCAGAAACTTCCTCCACGCTGCGGCCTCATTAGCGATGCCTTCAAAAGTACAAGGTTCTAAAAACTGAATATTTATCTCAAATTTCTCAGCTTGTTTCTTGATAGCCTTGACCCTGGGCGTACTCAATCGGAGCTGATCTTCCAAAATCAGTACACTAATGGCTGGGTGATCTACTTGGCTTCTCAAGATCAGATCATCCATGGCTTTGATATCCTGCACCTTAGCTTCTTCCGCCTGGAATCTCTTCTGCAATAGCTCCACAAAGGCATCATGATCTGGGAGAGCTTCAAGCCTCTCCTCCACTTTTATCTGGCACCGGTTGTATGTATTGAGAAGTCTTCTGAAGAATTCGGTGCATAATCCCTTTGTCTTCGTCACTGCCTTCTTGAAGTCTTCAGCAGTATTAATAGCAAACTCCACTAGGTTATAGTCCCGTTTGAGGGCCTGCTGGTCTTTTGCTGGTAGCTCTGCTGGGGTTTCCTCATTGTTCTCCAACCTTGCCATTCATACAGTCAGGACCTCTAGGATGTCTTGGGACCTATCCACAAAGAAGGATGCAGTTTCCAGGATCTCCTCTAATCGGCCGTCGATCTGCAGGACTTTACACCTTTCTTTTTCAACAGCAGTCTGCAGCTGCAGCATCTTGGTTTTCTGGGTCAATACATGCTGCTTGAGAGGTTGAATATCGATCTGTTGTTCTCTTGCTACTTCCAAAATAGTGTTCAAAGCAGAAATCTGCTCCTGATGTTGCTTTCTTAGTTCTTGAGTGTGCATATCATTCGCATGTACGAGGATCTTCAGCTGGTCTTCTAGCTCCTCCACCTTTTCCAATAGCTGCCCCTTCTCACTCTTTAGATATTGGCATTCCCTCTGCACTTTCTCTAGGGCCTCCTCTGCTGTTTCCTTGACTTGTATTTCTACCTGGAGGGCCTGTACTACAGCTCTTGAGGACTTCACTTCCCTTTGCAGATCGTCATATTTCCTTTTGAGCCTGTTGCTTTCTTCCCTTTCTTTTCTCAATGTGTCCTTTAACTGGGTAGAGGATTTCTTGGACTGCTCCAAGTCAGTTATCACCTTGTCCATATTATATTCTAAGGCGTGGAGAAGTGCAGTCCCAGCTCTCAGGGTGAGCCTCGGATCTTGGTCTATTCCTAGCATAACAGCAATATCTGTTATCATTTTACCAGGTAGACCTTCCGCCTCAACTTTGCTCTCTGTCCTCTTTATTATTCTCTTTGTTGCCCTATCATAATATACAGTGTTGAAATCAGGGATTTCCTTTCCCTTTTCCTGCACAAAAGGGACCAGCTTGAGCGTGGGAACTATGGGTATGCTGGTAGCAGGTATTTGAGGGGTCTGAACCTTGAGGTTCTCCACCTCCTAGGTCTGCCCTGCTGTTGTTTCAGAAGCTGACTGCTGTGTCAATTTTATCCCCTCGGCTTCTTGCCTTTGAAGCTCCTCATCGAGCTTTCTCTTTGCTTCCTCTACTTTCTCTGCTGCTTCCTGAGCAGCTCTTCTTTCTTCTTCTGTATGAAGCCTTTCTGCAGCCTCTTTCACCAACCTCTGGGATTCTTCATCCCACCTTTGGTGGCGATCTTTTTCTTGAATCTTCTCATTAGCATTGTCATGTTTGGGGCATTTCGGAAAACAGATTCTTCCTTATCAAAATGGTGGGTATACTCGAAATGCACTTTGTGTTCTTTGCAATGCTCAATAACCTTTCCTTGGGTGTCATTTCTGCGGTAGGGCATCTCCCCAAAATGGAACTTCTCTAACTCCTCTTCGAATTCAACAGCTTGTTTCACCTTGGTGAATTTGTAGCTTCCTAGATTGAATGGCAAAGGAGGGTAGGCAGTCTTCTTATGTTCAAACAGAAAACTGCCTATTCCATCTATGAATACTTGTCTGACTTCCTCTTTGTGGACTATGTAATCCGTTGCATATTTGGGCAGCAGTGAAGGTGGTCTTGATCCTCTGAACATCCGGAAGTACATGCCATTTTCAGTTAAGAAATAATCTGCGTATTCTTCTATCACTTGCATGGCTTATTCCGACATACAGTTACACTCCTTCCAAAATATGAGTGTGTACAATGGCATAATGAAGTGCTCATAGACCTCTCTGTAATGGCTATGGTACTGGTGAGCCCACAATGGTATATAAGCAGCATAAACAGGCATCCTTTCCGTGTCCCAGATGCACCTGAGACCAAGGAAAACCTGGTTGCACAATATGCAATCTATTAATATCAAACTCATATAGAATTCCGATCTTTTCTGGGACTCTCCCTCCAAGGCTGAGGTCAAGCAAGAAGAAAGATTGTTGGATACCATGCCGGCCCAATTGAATACTGTTCCTTGGGTTGCCACATAAAAAATAATGGGTATCCATTCAAGTTTGAAGAGTCTGCCATGCGCTCTCCCAAAGATCCTATTAAGCATCAGAGCTATAAATCTGTAGGGAGCCCTCAAGCTTGCTGTATCATACTCACTAGTCGGCCTGTATCGATAATGCTTTCCCTGCAACATCATCCTCCTAATGGTTTCCACCAAGTCCATTCTGATGTTGTTCAGCCAATCATCGGACAAGAAAACTTGGGCTTCTGGTAGGTGATAAGCCAACGCCACATATCCAGGGCTAAATGCAGCATAGCCCTGTCCTTCAACATTCCCCAAGATCATCGTGGTTGTATTTGCCTGGGGTAGAATCTAGCCAATTACCTCGGAGCATGGGAACAGCTCTGGTCTGGTGGAAACTTTCATGAGAGAAGATTTCTCTATGTTAGCATAGATGGATTCTTCTTCGAGGCCCACGTCGGGAACCTCCCTGCGGGAAATCAATCTATATATTTCACCCCATTTGTACTTGGGATCAACACCAGAAACACATTGAGTGTCTTCATATATGTACTCGGTCTTTGTGACAACCTCTACTTCTGTTTCTTCTTCGACCACAGGGGCCTTCTTCTTCTGCCTCTTGGACATTGTGAGTTCTTCCTGCCATGTATAACATTGTGACATTAAGCAATTCAAGTTGCATACATTCACAAGACACGGTGCAACATTTTATTCTTTCTATGTGTACCATGATAGCAACTAGTCCATGAAGCTAGGATATAAGCCCTTTGGGCTGAATAATCAAGTTAGTATGCATTACTGTGCAATGTGCCATTTTCCCTATGTCAAATATGATAGTGATCAGTGCAACTAATGCATGCATTGTACAGCCCTAAAATGCCCTGACTATCAGAACTTCTGAACCCAATGTGCAGTATTTCATGACCTTATCTATATCTAGCATGAAGCAAACTCAGTCCTGTGCAACAAAATGAGCAATCTACTACTGCTGCATGATACTTAACAATTTATCAACCATATTTGAGCCAGCATAAAATCTACATCACTACGTAATGTGCCATTCCTCCCAAGATAGCAATCCGTGAAGCAAATGCATGTATATCAAATGCAAGGTGCAGCATTCAGCAATTTGGTATATTTGCATAACAAACAAAGAAGAGGGTTGAATGCATCAAGATCATGCTAGTCGCCTATGTTTTTCAACACCAAACAGTTCAACAACATAGCCCGGCAGACACAAAACTAACTAATACTCATGCGATTTGCGGCAAAATAGTTACATTAACTCGACTATACATTTTGTTTTCTGCGGGTATTATTATCACTTTTCTGCACACGATGCTTCCATCAAAACCACTACCGAACTACAATAGCGGCATATCCCTTTTAACCATCTAGGGTTTCAGACGACTGAACACAAAAGAGTTGCGCGGAGCTGCACAAGCAACAAGGCTGAGTTTCTAGACCACGGGTAACATGAAATTCGACCGAAAAAGGAACCAACAAATGCCACAGAAAAAACCCCCACCAAACCTTCCTCTCTGCCTCATCGTCACATACGGGGAAGCTAGGTGCAGGTGGCGTAACGGCCGCCTACACTACCTCCATCGAGTATGCGCCCAGTCACACACCAACGACCGCGGGCCAAAATAATTATTTTGTAGGTTAAAAACCCACCCCCAACAGCGAACAGGATTCCTCAATACGTGGGTTCTATCACAAGGTGGACAAAGGAACGATTGCAGCAAAACCTAACCACAGGTAAAACCCTCGTATGCATGTAAAATGGGGTTAAGGGGACACAACCCTAGTAAAACACCCAACCGCAGCAAACATCACCAAAAACCTTGAACATAATGAGGTAGGGAAACATTGAGCCTACCTGGCAGCGACGCGTAACTGATGGGGCAAAAGCGGTCGGGCTTCCTCAACTGCCACTTGGGTGTGAGTACCGGCATAGTGGTCCACGAGCTTCGAGGGGTCGACAGCGCAGGATGATCACGACAGTTCAAGAAAAAAAAAACAACGAAATAATACAACTTGCTCATCCCCATATATACAAATGGTTCGCACGTGCGATGGGTTTCAAATCGGACGGGAAACAACTTTGGGTCGGGGGGTAAAACGTAAAGCCTTTCGCAACGATGGAAAGCCATAACCTAGATCTGACCGTAGCAATAAGCGAGGCAAAAAAAATAACGATCAGACGTCAGAGGGCTCTTAGGATCGGACAATGAAAGCCAGCTTTTCTCCGCAATGGCAGAAGGTCGAACCGCGGATTAATTCGCAACTACGGGACCCAAATGATGGGCAAAGAAGCAGCTTTCCTTCCGCAACGGTGGAAGAAAGAAATGATAAATCTTCTGATTCAAAACCAATATTCTGCCAAGGCAAAACACATAGATTGGAAAGAAAGCTGAAAAACAAACCCCAAACTCATCCGCAACGGCGGAAGCCAAATGCAAAGATCCGTTCGCAACACCCAAAAGCTTCCGATCGAAACGAGAGAAAAGAAATCGAAGTCAAACAAAAAATCATCCGTAATGGCGGAAGAAAAGAACATAAACACTTCTGATGCAGAACCAAAAAGCATCTGACGTAAAAAACCCAATGAGTTGGAAGTAAATTTCTTTCCGCAACGGCAGAAGATCGAAGCAAAGCTCCACCCGCAACGGCGGAAGACTAAAACCAAGATAACTTCCGATTTAAGCATGCTTCAAACGTGTTTAAAGCAGCAATAGAACTTGATTAAAGAAGCAGATGACTTAAGGCATCAGAGGAAGAAATCAAACGAAGGGTAGCTCAATCCAAGCAAAAGCGACCTCTTTATAAAATTTCTTAGACCAATTTCAAGCAGAAAATCAAACTAATCCAAGCAAAGGAGGGTCCTAAATTTTTTTAGAATTTTGGGAAAATTGTTGCAGCTGCAACAGGTTCATATAAGGATGTGAAATATAGAGACCATATACATAATACAAATTTCTTCCCCAATAGTATTAAACACCATATAAATATCTTCATACAAGTATTGTATACAACTCATTCAATATGGGAGTCAGATACATGAAAACTAGTGAATTAGTAACATTGAATTGCAAGAATTTCACTTATGAATTTCTTGGATATCAAACCAAAGAGAATAGGGACATGGAATTAAATACTAACACATAATATATTTATTTCACAACATCATCAAAATCAGATAAAATCCCTCATACAAATATGGTATAAAATTATGTCAAGATTGAAGCCAAATCCATGAAAACTAGTTATTCAAGAGCATGGGAATGTAAGCCTTTCACATTGGTTTTTCTTGAATTTAAATCTACAAATAAAATGGTCATTAAATTACAGAGTTATAAATAATTTATGTATTCCCCATCATAATCAAAATTATACAAAATTACTCATACAAATATGATATACAACTCTTTCCAAAATGGAAGCCAAATGCATGAAAACTAGTCATTCAAGAGAATGGGAATGCAAGCCTTTCATACATGGATTTCTGATATTTTGACTTATAGAGCATATGGACAAAATATTATAGATCCATACATCATATGCCCAATATTTGGCACCAAATATCCTCAGCAAAGTGCAAACACCACTCCAACAAGTGCGCCATCAACATGAGAGTGTGGGGGAATGTAGAAGAAGGAATGAGAGAATAGGGAGATAGATGAGAATTCGAATATATGGAACTTCAACCTAAAAATAAAAATCCTTCATTAATATCCAATGAGACGTATGAATGGCCTCTCCATCAACCAACTTGGAAAGGAATCCAACTCCCTCGAAATTGGTTCACAAGTAGGGAGAGTGAACACTCACCATGCAACAGACAAGCAAAAGCTCTCCAAAATGACAAAGGCTAATTAAAAAATGATAAAAATATATTCATATTCCTCATGAAATCCTTTTATTAACTTCATGAGGCCTCCTAATTTTGAATTTACCTCCATGGGATTCCTCCAACTCATCTTAGTGGTTTAGTAACTCTCATGACACGTGTCTTCCTCTTCATGCTCCAATTATTTCCCCAATTCAAATGGCTACCTCTAACTCCCAAATTTGATCTCTTTGTGGCTATTTTTATCCCTGTCATGTCATATTTTTTATATGACAAAAATCAAGTCTGAATTCGTCATACTTTTCATATAATCTTTCTTCATTTGTTGACATAGAGTGCATGGAATCTCCTTCCAAGTGGCACACATTGTCTTATAGTATCTTCCTCTTCCATATTGTGAACTAAAAATCCAATCCATCCTTTCTTCAATATATTAAAGGATGGGTTGTATCCAATAAGAGTGCTCCAATATCTCTACAACCAATCTTTCAAGGAATCCACCAAAGCCCATTTATCAAATAAGTGACCTATAAGGGTTTTTTCGAATAGATCAAAAAAATGTCCTACCTTAACATCCTCTGCCACCACTATTTTCAATATTATAGCCTTCTTCTTGATAATATTTTAGTTCCTTCTCCATCAATTTTAAATCCTTACCACCAGAAAGGCAGTCAAGATTCAAACCACTGGAATGTAGTAAGATTTTAGCTTAAGCTAGAAACCCCTAGGTTGATGACCTCAACCTTCTCCATTGAATGCACGGAGGAAGGATACGGTTGACCAGTTTCTGAGACAATTGTGGAACGAAGACCCAAAATAAATTTGTCAAAGATAGTCTACACAAAAGAGAGAGACACTTGATTTGTGCCTAACATAGGTACTAACAATATCCTTGTTGCAATGACTAGACCCAATTTATAACAATTAGCCAAAGTTTTGTTACGATGAAGAAAAAACCAAGGTGTACCATGTTTTGAACCCTTGGATTGTTTAATTTCCCTCCCTTGTGATGAAGTGAAGGCTCATATGCAAAGATATAGAAGCCATGCCTTGGGTCTTAGCTTTATGTGCCATTTGGAAGGTTCATTACAAATGTGAGGAATTTTGATGGTTTCAAAATCTTGATGGTATATGCACATGGTTTTCCCTTCCAATATATATACATATACATACATACATACATACATACATACATACATACATACATACATACATACATACATATATATATATATA
>LPNX010028333.1:180738-233676 GCA_001517045.1 Pseudotsuga menziesii
TCACAAGTGTGAGTGATTTGACATATTCTCCTTGGATGTGGTGGCTTGGTTCATAATTTGGAGGTGTGATGGCATTTCCATATGGTATTTTATTAATGGATGGTATTTACTATTTACTATGGATGGGATTTCTCGCACATCCTCTTGTGCACATGGTTTTTATTTTTAACACATGGTTTTGAAAATTATATAGTAATTTTTATACATACTATAAAATCTGGGTAAAATTTTATTTTTATTTGTAATATTTGTATAAAAATAATATGATTTGCATTTTTTAATTTAAAAACTATTGAAAAACACTTACATCGAGAGTAAAAATTGTATAAGAAACAATTTAACCATAAATCTTATAATACTAACAGCTAATTCATTCATTCATTTTTGTGTGTGTGTGTGAAATAGTAATAAATCTAGAGCTTATCATGCTAATTCATTCCAACATAAGATAAAAAAATGCAAGGGGGTTAACACATTTGTGATATATACTTAACAATTGAAAGTAGTAGAAAAGAGAAAGGAGGGTGGCCATGATGTAGTGTTGATGACTTACTAAATTTTGCAAAACCACAGAAGGGAGCAATATGATAAATACTCCATTAAAGTTTGGTGTAGTTTACTAGTATTTTTGGAAGAATGAAATGCCATAGTAATTGTATTACTTATAGTACGCAATAATGATTACCCCATCATCATCCCATGTCTATAAAGTGATTTGTAAGCATCAACTTTTACTTTTTAAAATTAGTATTCTGCTTTACAAAAGAAAAACATATTCCATTTTTTTTAATCGGACATACAGCCTTTGTTATTTCCTTTGGAATTAAGAGGCCTACTTAGCCTCAGGATTGGGCCCTTGGTGGATGGGCCTCCACCGCACCATCTTACTGGTGCAATGTTCCTTTTGGGCCTTTAATTTATTTTATAGTTATTTTGGTTATTTTGACATCTTTTCACTTCATATTACAAAAAACATCCAATTTAAATGTTTTTCATTTTGTCTTACATGAATTTATAAAGTTTTTCTTTTTTTATTTATATATATTTTACTTACTTTTGTTTTACAGGATTATCTTGGTACTTTATAGATTTGAAATTAAAATAGATCTATGTTGATGAATAAGTAGGTGAAATGAATATCCAGTTGGCTTCAAAGAATTGTTTTTGCTATCAATTTCCTCTCCCTAAAAATGTAAGTGGTAGTACGGGCACATAAATCCAATTATAGAGTCACCAAATTACGCCTATATATCATTTGATTAGCACCTATAATTCTTGAGTTTTAGTTGCCAATGTTTTCTCAGATGCCATGGAAACCAAAATCACATAAAAATAAGCAATGAAGTACTCACGCATTAACCTAAAAATCATGCATTAACCTAAAAAGCTTGTTATAGACAATTATTAATAAGTCATTAACCTAAAAATTATGCATTAACCTAAAAACCTTGTTATAGAAAGTTATCAATTAGTCATGTAATGTAATTGATTACTTTTAAAACGAACTTGGAAATTAAAACAATGACAAATTGTAAAACAAGGTTTTAGTCTAGTCAATAGTTGTCTAATAAAATGCCTAACTTACTTTTATCAATTGTTCATTCTTCATGCCTCTATCTTATCTCTCAACATTATTAACAATTTCTTCTTCATTTAGATTTCAAATATGTTTCATATAATTGCCATAATAATCCTTCAAAAATTTTCCAACCATAATCACAAAGCCCATAAGAGAGTTATGTAATGTGTGAGTGATATTGGGCATGACCCGAAGATATCATAATATAGGTGAATCCATTTCTTTGCCTTGTTCATAATCACAAAGCCCATAAGATAGTTATGTAATGTGTGAGTGATATTGGGCATGACCCGAAGATATCATAATATAGGTGAATCCATTTCTTTGCCTTGTTTATTATAGTTCAAACACAGGTAAGATGATTAAAAGTGATTGGTATTGATACTTTATATTATTTGTATGTTGAGTTGTGGTTGAGTTTAAACTTTAATGTATTAAGATAGATAATCATGAGTTATAGAATATACACCTATTTTTTTTTATGAAAGTCTTGTCTAATTATTTATTTATTTTCTTTTTTATGCTAGAAAGAAAACATAAGACATTAACACACCTTATGTTATAAATGGTGCTACAATGCACTTAACACAAAACAATATTGTAACCTATGAGTTTTCGATTAAGGATTCAACATGTTTAATAATAGTCCAACTTTATTAATATGATTTGGTAAAAAACCAAAAAAAAAAGATTAAACTTGTTATGATTTGGATTTTTTCTAGTTATATTTTTTTGGAGTTTTTAAACTTAAAATCCACTCAAAAATTAAGAAAATTTTAAAAATAGATTATCAAATTATACCATCAAGTATAACAAAAATAATTAAGAATATTAAATTCATTTTCTATCTTTAAAATAAAATAATTAAGAATATTAAATTCATTTTTTATCTTTTAAAATGAAATTTTAAGAATGAAAATTTATAATTTGATAAGAAAACATATAGTCAAACTGATAATGACAGCATAACTACTTCAACCAGATTAAATAGATTAAATTATTTTCATTCAAGATTTTTTTTTTACATCAACCTCCCAATCTTATTCCAAACGATTATAATTTTTTCTTTTAAATTATGTTAATATGATTTTTTCACTTTCTTATTATTAATTTTTAGAATGTTGTACCTCTGAATCAGGCTTCAAATTTCAATCCTTCAGATCCCTTCAAAGGCCATTTTAAACGTCATAGAAGGCTACAAGGAATTTTACTATGCAAAAAAAAATTTAGTTTCATTTCCAGCACTTCAATAATGAAATTGAGTAAGGATCGATAAATTTGCAACAGAAGGGCAGCTACAAAATTTGCCTATCCATGGATTCAGTGGACTATGGGAGAGTCGAGACTCAAGGTCTTCCCAAGTGCCCTTGAATAGTCAGATCATGGATGAGGATCTCAGTCCCAATCGACACAGACCACGGTGGGGCACTAGGCTGCCTAGTGCCAAGTTCAAGTCGGTGAGTCAGGATTGTGACTCACGATTCGATTTTCACTTTAAAAGCATTTAATGGCATTAGCATGCATTATTGATTCACCAACTTCATTAAATCTTGGTATGAGATGATGCCACCTGCCAACTCGATTTTTCATCTGTCGTCTTATTGTTCACTAAGTCACGTGATATCACAACTTACAAGTCACTTGAGTATTTGAGTATATGATGTGAAATTAAATACTCATATGAGTCATATATATGGATGGTGAATTGATTTGATAACCCTCCACTGTCAAGGCTTCGTAAGGAAAAACTAATGGCGTTGTTTTTTGGGTTACAACTTGCAAGCTTCAATTTACAATGCATTGAGCAATCTTTTCTAAATTTGAACCTAACATGGTCCAATGGGTATGTAAGTTTCCAAACCAGGGTTTCACCTAGTGCTAGACATTTCTATTATGACCACCACAAGACTGAGATGACAAATATTTGGTAGCAGGATAGCAGCACGCCGTCCTTTTTTTGTGCTCATGAATCATATCCTATACTAGTTAGTCCAGGGTTATAGGATTTATTCCAATTTCCATTCATTTACTAGGGTCATAATCATCTGAATCAGCACTCCCAGACTCCCATGGTCCACCTAGGCCGCTTAGTTTACCTGTCTCATCGGAGGAAGGGGTTAGGCAGTAGAGACAAAGGCAACTAGAATGGAGCGGCAGCAAGAGAGAATGGTTGTACAATATGCATATAGTCATCTCTAAAAGAAACGAAAGAATTTGTCATATACCTAACTGAATATTATCATTACTTAATTTGTCGGAATGCTTACACGGTAACTCTTGCATCCGAGTTGTTTATGAGGGTTTCCTATGTCTACAATGGCTACAATTTAGAGTGGTTCGTTCCCATCACTATAGAACTAGTGGGTTTCTCCTGCAAATATCGATATTACATCTCCCCTCCTCAATCACCTCACCTTTTGACTTGAGTCCTCTTCTTCTTTCTATCGTGGGCTCTCTGATCTACGCCCCAATATCCCTCATAACGAAGAATGATATCTAAAAGTATCTGGAAACCTCGAGAAAACAATACCCAGTTTCTCCTCACCTGCACAGATATATCTATGTTATGTAGAAGAAATTATAAATTGATTTTTTTTATAATCATGTGAAATACACAAACATGCATTCGCCTACCTCGGGCAAGGTAAACCAATTCAGGAGTGCCAGGATATTGTAGAATTGAAATGGCATTGCTTCCAATCATCTTTCTGTAGAAGGAAATGGTTGCACACTCTAATTCCTTGTTGTCTTCTGAGGTGGCAAACTCGAAGATTCCGCCGTTTTTCATAGGTAGGAGCAAGAGAAGCAAAGGTAGAACGTTGGGTAGGCTAGATTGAGCTTCCCCGAACTTAAACTTGATTGGCAAAGTCTGTGAAAAAAAACATTATTTTGGGTTTATGAGTATAGGATAGTCGGAGGTTGGGACTCAGACTCTCAACTCTCAAATTCTATGCTTCAGTGTCTCCCTAATTTCTATTTCCTCTCGAAAATTATGCAGAGCTAAGTTGTCAACTTGGTTGTCGTGAATTTACAGGTATGTATAGGATTTTATATGTGAATAAAATTTAAATGTGTTTCTTGTTGGAGTTCCTTCTGGATCTATAAATATAAGGTTTTAAAATTTCTCTATCCAAAATGTTGTTTGAAATTTGTAATGTATTATGTGATTGCGTTTCCTCCAGACTAAGTCTCTAATACTCAATAGATGTAACCTTAAAAACCCAGTATTTAAATGAAATCAGAACCAAAATAATGTATAATTTTCATAGTCTAGGACCACAACTTCGTTTGGGCGGAGGAGCAAGAAGAAACAACCTTGTATTTGAGTTCCAAATCTGTCAATGTTATTTATCTGTTGTGAATTGTAAACATTAGGTTGAAAGAAAGAACAATATTTGAATACAAGTGTTTGAATTGTTCCAATTTCCTTAATGAAATCCAATAGTTGAAAGGATAAAATATTCAACAACCGACACTGTAAATGTTGTAGACTCTGACCCCTTCGTTTTCCTATCAGCCTTCTAATAATGGAATCAAGAAGTACAAATTGTCTACCAATATATCTAAACAAGGGAATCCCTCAACGGACGTTCATGAATGAGGGACTGGGACTGCAATGATCTAGCGAAGAACATGATTTCAACATCCTCGTTGTCGCAAACCTCCCAAACGTGTGTTTATGATTCGTCTTCCTTGTTGACTTTGGTAGAAACTAGACACCCAACTTGTAGTGATATTTGTTGGAGAATTTAAAGTTCTTCCTTTTAGTGGACTAATAAATACTTAACCTTTTCAATAAGGCTAATAAACTCGATATAGATTGGAGGGATTATCCGTAATCTACCTAAAATTGGGGATTTTGTTTGATCACTTCGAATTGGGGTATAAACTCGATATACATTGGAGGGACTATCCATAATCCACCTAAAATTGGGACCTTTGTTTGATCACTTTGATTTGAGCATACGGGGAGGACATGATTCAAATCTAAAAATAACTGTTGAATTTAGGGTAAATAAAAAAGTTTCTCCGTGAATGCATTAGGTATTACATTCCGGGGTTTTTCTTTTAGGTAGGCCCAATCACACTTGACCAATAGAGCCACCATCAAGCTTATTTAATCCTCCATTCAAAGGTCCTTCCAAATTCCTATGCATTATTTTATCAACGACCTAACAACCGAGTATTTCACCGACCCCACATAATTGTCCCTTATCTAAGTTCAATAAACTATATGCTCTAGGGACCGGGAGAGTACATGGTTTACCTCACTAATTCCTTGTAAATGTTGAATTACTCAGGATTTCTTCTTATGGTCATTTTTTTTCAATACATTGTTTTTAATAAATAATAAAATACTGTTGTACACTTACACTTTCAAATGAAAAGAATAATTTATTTTTACATGTCAACATTGAAGGGTTCAATTTCTCACAACCCTTCAAAGTAAAATGAGAGCCTACCCTTCAAATTTTATCCCTGCTCTGAATAGACCCATAACTTTACTCGAACCCGTGAAGCAATGTAGTCACATCCATAATGGTATATTTTATTGGAAAGTGAATAAATAGTCTATTTATTAGACAGAGGATAATTATTGAGATTCCAAAGTAATGAATTGAGGCTCTTCACAACATAAATTGAATTTAGGTCAGAAAGCATTGTCGGTTGGATTTGTCATGTCACGCTATTTTGTAGGGTGAAAGTGGATTTCAATAAGTACTTAGCATTGTATTATTATTAATTGTACGGCACGGTTCATATAATCTTGTATATAATGGTGTATATAATATACGTTATATTTTTTATATAATAGTGTAATTTTTTTTTTAAATATTATAAATTATATTTTAAACTAGTAACAATTATATTAATTTTATTAATATGTTTTATTAGGTTGATAGCCATAAATTAGGGATTTACTTTTTATATTAATGTTTTTCCTTATAGTATATGCTTAAATTTAGGTCTATTGATGTAATCGGACACATTAATAAAAATTAATATGGTTATTGCTAGTAACAAATGAGGGCATAAACATATCTACAAAATATTAATAAAAAATAATATTGCTTAATTAATAATTATAATATATAATAAATAATATCATTTAATTATTATGATATTATTTAATTAATATAAAAGATTAAAAAATATTAATAAAAAAATAATAATGTAATGTTTTCCCTATAATATATATATAAAATATATCATGAATTTAAATATATCAAATATTATTTATTATATATGTTAAGCATATTTTATTGTTTAATACATTTATAATAAATTATTTTAATATCCATTTTTTAAATTTTAGGCTTATCCATTTTTAATTAATTAAATAATATCATTTGATAAATCATATTATTTAAATAATTAATTATTTTAATACAACTAATAAACTGTATTAATTTATTAGTATTGGATATAAATGTAAATTATGATATATAAATAATCATATTAATTTATATTATGATATATTTAACATTAATAAAATATATAATAAATATATTATAATATTTTAGATGATAATAAAAAAAATTAGTTAATTAAGTGTAATTAAAAAATAATATCATTTAAGTATAATGATAATAATTTTTATATTATTATATTATTAAATTAAATTATTAATGTCAAAGAATTGGAAGTATTTAATTAAAATATTATTATTAAAGTAATAATAAAATTATAAAATTATTTAATTGAAAATAATAATATTTAATTATAATGAAGACCGTGAATGTCACAATTGGACATAACCAATGTTTTTTCTATGTAGGATGTTTTATGCCACAAAACATTAATTTTTGCGACATAAAACCCTTGCAAATTGTTACAATGTGACATAGCCTTTGTTTAATTTCATAATGCGACAGACATTCAGGAATGCAAGCATTGAAATAGTATGTCGGAGGCTCACAAAGGGTTATAAGGCACATCATAACATGTCTTTAATGCATTTCCTATATGAATGGACCACAAGGGCAACATAAGCATGGATGAATGGCAGATTGTTACAACCATCAAGAGATGTTTCGATTGCTACTATGGGATTATCTTGAGGACAAAATTTATATTACAATCCAATAAAGGCTTCGAGGAACATTGCAAATATGAATTGTTAGAATTTGAGATAACCATGGAGGAATGCCGCAATCGACCATTATGATATATTTCACAGTTTCTTAATGTACCAATCCAACATGTGTTCCTTGTGATTAGAATGAAGATGAGTGAAACATCAAACTAGAACGTGACATAACAATTAACTAATGTAACAAGCTTCCATAAGTAATATATGATTAGAAGATGAATGTTGCAATTAAACATGGCACTTAATGAACATTCCAATGTGACAATACCCTTGCAAACCCTTTGATGAAGACTAAAGGATGAATTTTAGATTATGACATAAACATGGAGCAATGTCACAATCAAACATAAAAATTGATGAATGTTAGAATGTGACATAGTCCTTGATGAATGACGAATGACACATTATTCATGTGTCACATATATGCAGGCTATTTTGGCATATATCGAACACTGTAGTGAACCATGATTGACTTTAGTCAATCATGTTTGACTTTATTTTGATCATATTTGTTGATGGATGTTGCAAATCCTTGTAATGAATCTCATAATCTGACAAAATCCATTAAATAATATAACCATAATACAATATAACCATTGTGAAATGTCACAATTCAACATAAAATTTAATGAACACCGTAATCCAAGATAATATTAATACAACATTTAAGTAGGTACAACCCATATTCATGTAATCCAATATGAAAATTTAATATGTTGTAGAAAGGTATTATTACATTCTAATAGTACAAAAGTTGTTTAATTGCTATGTAATTAATACCAAATTGAGTTTCATATCTATAATGTTAATCAAATGTTTTATTATATTGTAATATGGATGTGTTATTTAATGAATTTTATTATTATCTTTTAATAATATGTATAATCATTAGTGATGGTATTTCATTAAATTTATGTAATAAATGCAAGAATACAAAGTTATTTAATTAAAAATAGTATTGTTTAATTGTACTGTAATTAATCAATATTTATTTATTTTATAATAGTTTTGAGATACATATGTGGAATGTTGATGAATTATTTTAATAGTTTGTAATATTATAACAATTAATAAACACTATGTTGAATTTCCTTGTGAAGAGTTATGTTGGATGGCGATGTTCATGGAGGGTTATGTTGGATTGTGCCATTTATCCATGATTATGTTGTATTATGGTAATTTTCATTAATGTGTTTGGTTGCATTATTTTTCAGACACATTAAGAGACTCAAGTAATCTAATAAGTATTATAATTTATTTTAATTTATAATTCCACTAAGATTTTTGTGAGGAATGTTCCTTGGAGTTGTTATAATATTGTAACAGTGCCACATTTCCATTTTGGCATATGTCAAGGGTTCTATTAATGTGTCACATGTTTGGTTATGTCGAGATATATTGGACATTTTAACAAATAATGGTGTAATTTAGTCAACCATGCTTGTGTGTAGTTTTGTCAAAGTCAACCATTCTTGACTTTAGTGAGTAAGGATTGACTTTAAATAATTGTAGTTAACTTTGGTTAACCATGTCTGACTTAGTTTGACCATAATTAACCATGGCTCAATTTAGTAAACCACTCATACTATGATAATGCGATATGAAATTTCCTAAACATCGAATATCACATTATTAATGTGTCACATCTTGGGCATTATCACAATGCAGCAAAATCATTAACCAATGTCACAATGTGACATAACCCTTGATGAACATCATAATGGAACATTACCCTTGATAAATACCACAATGCAATGTAACCCTTGATAAAAATCGAATGTAACATATTTGGTTGTGTCAACATATATTAGACACTGCAGCAAACCATGGTCGACTTTGGTAAACCATGCTTTTCTTTAGTTTGTCCAAATTCAACCATGGTTGACTTTAGAAACTAAGGATTGACATTAGTTAATCGTTGTTGAATTTTGTTTACCATGTTTGACTTTAATTTGACCATAGTTAGCCATGGTAGAATTTAGTGAACCACATGACCATACTTCATAATGCAACATGAAATTTCCTAAACATCAAAATCCACATTATTAATGTGTCATATACTGTGCATTATCATAATGCAACATAACCCTTAACCAATGTCGCAATGTAACATAACACTCAATGAATGTCACAATGGAATGTAACCCTTGATAAAGATCATAATGCGACATAATCCTTTATGAACACCAAATGTAGCATTATTAATGTGTCACATATTTGGTTGTATGAGCATATATTGAACATTGTAATGAACCATGGTGTACTTATGTCAACCATGCTTGACTTTACTTTAGTCAAATTCAACCATGGTTGACTTTTGCAAGTAAGTCTTCACTTTTATTATTGTAGTTGACTTTGGTTTGCGTAGTTAACCATGGTTAACTTTAGTGAAACACATCACTAGTACATATGAGCAAATTTGCGATGGTTTTTCGTTGATATTTCCATGTTTTGTCGTCTCAATTGTGACGATAATGGTCTTGATGTTTTGTGGCACTTATTTCATCAATATAACAACAAAGTTTATAAGCCGTCTATATAGCAACGAAATATGGCCACCACATGTATTCTATACGGTGTTCTTGAAATTTATTTTTTTGAATTCATTTTCTACGTTTCGTTGCTCTATCAACAAAACATTCGTCCCTATAACGATGAAAATATGGCCAAAAACTACTAGGAAAATTTTTGTTTCCACACAAAACCATGGAACAATTTCGACGAACGATTGTCCCTCTATCGACGAATTCTGGAATTTGAACAGAAATTTCTTCCATGAAAAATCGTGGAAAACCAATCTCAATCGACAAAATATGCAAGTTGAACAGTAATTGTTCCACGAAACTGCATCGCTATAGCGATGATATTCATGGAAATCCACCCAGGGTTTCGACGGTTTTGCAATACCCGCGATTAATGTTCGTCGATATTGAGACGAAACCTGGAGGTTTCAAAAAAAAATTAAAAACCGTGGAAAGGCACCTTCCTTTCCATGGTTTTGGATCTTCAATAAGTGCTTGTGATTGATGTGCAGTATCGTGGAGTTTTTGTGTCTATGGACAAGCGAATCCACAAATACACTTCAAGAATCAACAATCAATAAATCAATACCTTGGATAACTTATCCCATTCAATTATTTCTACTGGCATGATTATATGCCTATATTAAATTTTGTAAGCACTTATTCAAAACATAGCATCTATTGTATATTGGTCTTATGTAAAAAATTTCAAGTCAGCTTCTAATTACTTGCAATATTTCCATACTTATTCATCACAGCCAAATAGGGTTCTTACAGAATGGTATTATTCACACCCTCTGTGCATATGAAAATTGTATGGTTTCATCTGGGTTCAATGTGAATCCTATGAACTTCCAAAGTTTTTATTAGGCAAACAAAAAGGTGAGAAAATTTTTGTCATTGTTCTTTTCTATCACCTTTCTCTCTTCCTGATAAAAACTTTGGAAGTTCATAGGATGCACATTGGACCCAGATGAAACCATACAATTTTCATATTCACAGAGGGTGTGAATAAGACCATTCTGTAAGGACGCTATTTGGTTGTGATGAATAAGTATGGAAATATTACAAGTAAGTAGAAACCGACATGAAAATGTGTACATCAGACCAATATACAATAGATGCTATGTTTTGAATAATTGCTTAAAAAATTTAATCTAGGCATATAATCATGCCACTAGAAATAAATGAATAGGATAAGTTATCCAAGGTATTGATTTATCGATTGCTTATTCTTGAAGTGTATCCATGGATTCACTTGTCAAACCAAGCATAAAATAATAGAAACTGAAAATTACAATAAGTTTCTCTACCACCATTCAAGTGGGATATATCATAGATGTTGCAGGTATTACAATGTTATCTGCAATGGAAAGTGTTAACAGCATACCTATCCTGTAAAGGCAGTAGATTCTAGGCTCTAGCTTCTATTGAGATGCATTATTTACAATTACAAGTTTTAGTTCCAGAATAAAATGTTAAATGGATTGATACAATCAACGGACTAGTTGATGCTACAAGGGATTTTAGTAGTGAAGAATCAGGGTTTGAGAATTTATTAGTGTGTATGTGAAAATATCCTCAAATTTGATATCTGAATTAATAAATTAAATGGTGCTACAAACTTGCAAATGATATGTCTTTTCCAACCAGCAACCAAGATTTGTGACAACGGAATGTTTTAAACTTTAGTTAGATTTGAAATAAGGTACACATGAGGCTAACACTAGGGAATATCTAGGAATTTCACTTATTAATATGAAGTTTTCAACCCTGCAAATAAACCTTTTAATTATGTTTTAGACCAGATTTAATCAGTGCTACAGAGCAGATTTCTAAAAGGTAATTCCCAACCACAAACTGGGGGCAAACCTACCATGCAATTTGATGTTTTAGGGATGACTTTAATACATGTAAATGATAGAAAATTTCAGATCTTATAAAAAAAAAAATGAAAGATGAATTAAGATTTAAAATGGCATAAAAGCTGGAAATGTCACCGATATTCCTAAAAATTATTATTACAAGACAACTGCTATAGAATGGAAATATACCTCTGTTTCATCCCCAATAAAGCTTCCCATGCCAAACCAAGAAATCTATCATAATAAACTTGTAATATAACCAAGGTTCACCCAACAAGTCATAGGGCACTTAACCAAAAATAAAAAATAAAAATAAAATTAGGTAATGTTGTCTAGAAAGTGTGTTCTTGGGGTAATTCCACCAAGAGATGTGGTTCTGGAGTCACATTCCACATGTCCTGCAAAGGAAATCAACAATCAATCTATCCAGCACACATTTTCCACCAGAATATCAACTCGCATTTAAATGCTATATTTCTTTGAAATGTTTCCTCACTGATGTGAAAACTTGTGTTTGTATTCGACAAGATTTCTTTAACCATTGTATTAAAACGAAAACAACACAAATTTTAAAGTTTAAGACAGAAATATATTAAATACACATATAAATATTTTTTTACTGGAAATGTGTGGACATTGTTAATACCACCATCCTGTCAAACAATATAAAACAAAAAATAGAGGAAAGAGTCATGTTGTCTTACTATATGAATAAAATGTCACTAAATAATCCGGATAAATCTTTGTTATCTATGAATGTTAACTTTCCAGCAAATAATATTTAGATATGGAAATATTTGTTCTAATAGAATGCACTTTGAGGAGCTCATGGAATGCTTTTGTAGCACACATATAAATACATTTTTGTTGACTTACGAAAAAAACTAAAGAAATAGTTTAGGAGAGGAAGTTCAGGGATGAACCTACAAAGCTACGAGCATGGGATTGTTGTGAGAATAATTGCATATCGTGTTTCCATATTTATTCATTCTCCCATTGCATCTTCCACATAGACTTGGGGACCCCAGTGGATTTTTCTTGGCCCCTTTTCTTTTATTTATTTCTCATCTTTTCTCCTAACATTCCTTACAAACTCGGCAATTGACATATTTTCCACGGCATCCTCCAACTGCAGAGTTAAATTCAAACCATTAAGAAGAAAAACCCTGAACATGAATTTGTACTCCTCAGGTTCAGGCCTGGGTTTCTTCTTAGGAAGCACTCCAAGGTAGCCCTCATTGCTGCTTCTTTTCCTCATGGTAGAAGATTCTTCCATATTGGACACAAGAAATGGCAAATCACAGAGGGAATATTGTGTTCTTCTATCACAACACTTGTCTACACTTAGAATTTTCAAGAATTGATGCATGCAACAGGATTTCGTTGGTTTATACAGATACTGCTATGGCTGGGGTCAATGTCTCACTAATTAATCAAAGCAATTAAGCATGTACAACTCAAGACAAGCTCTGGCATTCCACAATTGCTACAAAGCTCTGCTTAGTAGCCTCAAAACCATTATGAGCAAACAAAAATAGTTTTCTATAGAACATTCAGGCTTCAAACTCCAATAATTCAAGTTTGGGAGGTTCTATCAAGCTTGTATGTGTGTTATACCCAAATCTTGTCACCAACATGTGATTAGATCCTTAACCCCTATGTTTTCCCTAAATCCCAAAACTTGGAGTGGAAACTTGCTCTTAATATCAATTCTACTTGAAAAAACCTAGCACCGCACTTACCCTTTGGTTGATGAGTGGTACCCTGTTCAGCGCCACCTGTGTCATATTATAATTAAGTGGTGCCACCATGAAAGTGCTGTGTCTTTGAAGCGGTTCTTACCTAAACCGCTCTGTTGTAAGGGAACAAAAGCGGTACCCTTGGTAAAATGGGAAAAAGAGAAGATTCTTGAGCCTTGTGTCCTCCCTTATCCCTATCAATATTGGTTAGTTGGAGTCAAGATCCCTCTTGGTAGGATCTTAGATCCACCTCACTAACAATTCTCTCAACTATCCCTATCCATTGGGCCCTATAAATACAAGCTCATATCCATAGTTGGGAGGGGGAGAAGAATAGTAGAATTATGTTGTTGAATTGATACCCTGGCCTAATCCATCAGAGAGCAATTGTGGATCAAGTTGGAGCTATCTGGGGTAAGGTGTTAGTCTTGTGAAGGAGTGTCTTGACACTAAGGCACACGGTTGTAAGCTCTTTCATTTATTTTCTAATGCAAAGTTGATTTTCTTCCCACATGTTTGTTGTGTAAATCTCACATATATGTTATTAGATTCCTTAGTCACTAATATGGAAAAAAAGATTTTTTTCTGGTAGCTTTGATGTCTTTGTATGTTTGATATGTCCTACAAGTGCAAAGGTCTTTCATAAGAGTTATATTCTAGGATTCTATAACCGTTCAGGGAAGGTATTCAACCGAGTTATTCACTCATTTGTTTTGGATCTGGACCATTCAGACCAGAGGAACAACTTCTATCTGCAGAAGGTGTAATATTCCTGACTACAAATCTGGTGACTCCACTGGGGAATGAATCAAATTTCAGTTGATCTGATCTTCCTCAGTCCTTGAACCCTTTTCCGAATCCAGGCTCCAGTTTCTAACTCTCTTCAGTGAGATCTGCCATCTGACTTAGTGAATTTTGGTTTAAAACTTCCAGATCTGTTCAGATATGAACTATTTCGACCTTATATGCTCTTTTTTCCTATCAATTCATCATTCTTTACCTTGATTTGATCAATTTTTAACTTGAATTCTCATTCTCCTTGTGTTTTGGATCTATTCAGGGAACTGCACATGTGTTGTTGGCAACAAGTGGTGCCACCGCCTGAACTCTGTTAGCCATACGTGGTGCCACCGCCTGAACATTGTTATCCAAAAGCGGTGCTCATCTAGAACCGCTCTGTCAAGACCCCTCCAACGCGGTTCCAGGTAGGCCTTGTTCTAGAGCTTTTGTTTTGTCATTTTTTCCAAAAAGTAGAGTTTGTTTGCTTTCAGCCCTGCACTGCCAGGCTTGTGTGTTTGAATCTGAATGCTCATGCTTGAAAATTTTGTGGTAAAATTGGTTGGATTGAAAGAATTCAAAAGCTAGATTAGGCTTGTTGATTATTCGTTTGCTTTCATGCTTGTTGGTTGTTATTTTGAAAGGAATTTTTGAAAGTTTAAGTTTCAGTTAGATCTCTTTTCATTTCATTTATAAAGACTAAAATAAAAACCACTTGACTATCATCCGAATTTCATTTTTTCCATAGAGAACTTCTTTTTGCTTTTAAAAAGGAAATTTTTTTGATTGATATTAGGTCATTATTATTACTGAGCATAGGGCACTGGATCTCTCATTAGCCTGACAAGCTTTCAGGTTCCCTTTGTTATTTTGTCTCTCTTGCATTAGTACTATCTCATCAACAGAAAAATAAGTGTAGTTTTAAGTTAGATCCATCTATGTTTAAAAGAAAATTTGAAAAAATAGATTGCATATGCATGTAGAGTGCTTGTTGTTTTTCTTTTAGGAAAAGAGACTCTTACCCATCTGATTGCTTTCAAAAATAAAAATGAGTTTGGAATGTGTTGCTTATCTTTGGATTTGATTTATTCAAAGTAGTTGTTTGCGAATTTTTGGTTTTCAAAACGAAAAGAAAATACTCTCTCTCTCTCCCATAAGTAGGAATACCATGAATGGTGAAGTGAAAATATTTGCATCTACATATCTGTATGGTTTTACTTTTCTGTCAAAATTCCATGCATTCACCTAACCATCCACTTTAAAATTAATGGTAGTTATAGGCTTAAAATTTACATAGAAATTTGAGTGATAGGCTAGACATGTGTTCAGGCGTCGTTAAGTGTAGGAGTTGTCGTTACTCATCTGCATTACATCCTGGGACTCGTGTGGTTCTTCCATGTACCATCAGTATATCGAACGGCCTTTCACATGCCCTTGAGGTATATAGAAAGGTACTTCATGTACTCGATTGTATATAGGAAGGCCCCTTGTGAATGGTTATGCATTATATAACACTACTACCGATTTGATCTCCCACGTACCTTGCGTATATCGAGAGACCCCACTAGGATACCTTCTATATCTTAGAAAATCCCTTTGGTCATCTTTATTGGCTCCATACCCCGAAAAAAGCATTCGGGGAGATTACTACGCACATACCCTTGTGGTCTATCGTGAGTGGCACCTTCCTGACAATCTCGGTGAGAGACTGGACTATCTGACCTCCTCCTGTCATTTAAGTTTGCTTGTTTGGCCTATAGCTTGAGTAGGTAAATTTTTGGTGTGTTTTCTAGTTTTGAGACCCTAGGTTAGATAGGAACTGTAAAAACTGGCTAAATTAAGACAGTCCAGAAGAGTACGGGGCTTGCCACCTAATTTTATTCCTGTTTTAGGATAAAATCCTATGGAAGCTATCGACTAAGGAGCTGCTACCAACTCCCAAGTGGGAGAAAATGTGGTTGCAGAAAGTGGAGATCCATATCCTTTGCACGGTCCTCCCTTGGTCCAACAAGCTTCTAGGGGTAATATTTCATTCCATTCTCCCATGGAAGGTCATGTTGATGATACTACCCGTGTAGATTATGGTCCCAATGCTCTGTTTTGGGATACCTCTATGGGATAGGACATTGCTTCATTTGGAACCCATCCAACCTCTTCTGAAGAAGAATGTAGAGAATACCAGGAAAGTGTTCTCTGTGCAAGAGAACCTGAAAATAAAATAGATAACATATTGGGTACACCACCACCTCGCTCAGCATTTTTTCCTGTGGGATATCGCTCACTTGCTAATTCTATGAGACCCATTGAACCTATTCTAGATCACACTATGAATCCACATATTCTAGGTCAAACTACCAACCCCACCGCCTCCCATATTATGTCTCTTCCAAATCCTCCCAGGTCTTTTGCACCTGGGGAACAGCATTCAATTCCTGTTTCATCAGTACCTTCTAGTGTCGGGGGGTAACCCCCAACACAACCTATGTTACAGTTCACTAGAGTTGTAGCTAGTCAAGGAAAGACCTCTAGTATAGAATAATATACAGTTTATGTCCCTCCTACCCATATGAATCTGGTTAACCCTGGATCCAGTTCAGGTCAGCCCTTAGGGGCACAACCTGCAACCAATCAAACCTCTTAGGGGTATGGTTACACAGCAAATCAAGCACCTGTAAGAAATATTAATTACCAACCTAACCCTATAGGAATGCCTTATGTTGTAATTCATATCCTAGTAATACTTTCATGCCATGGGGGAAACCTAACTGGTCCTACATGCCTGCTATGGGAGGGATACCTATACATACTGCGGGGGGTGCCTGAGGACCACCTTATGGAGGTCCTCCCCCTGGGGGTCCTAATGGTCCTAGAGGGCCTAAAACCTTTCCTCCTTATGGTCATAATGGTCCTGGTGGTCCTAGGGGGCTTGGTGGCTTCCCTCCTAATGGTCCCGGAGGGTCTGGTGGCCCTCCTCCTAGTGGTTATGGAGGCTACAGAGGTTTACCTCCCAGAGGTCCCAGAGGGTTAGGTGGTCCTCCTCCCGGTGGTCTAGGTGGTCCTAGTGGTTCCAAAGGCCCTGGTGGTCCTCCTCCTGGAGGCTCCGGTGGTCCTAACGGTCCCGATCCCAGAAATCAACCCCTCATGGGTGGATCTTTCAGCAGTTCTTCATCACAACAACTTGTCTATCCGTCTACTTACGGTCCTACTGGTACTTATATTCCATATCAATACTACCAGTATGTACAAGTTAATCGCTAGTTAAATTTCCTAGCAACTTTGGACTTTCCTGATTTGTCCAAGTTGATTAATGATCCCATCCGACATAACCCCTCGTGGCCTCCCATTCTGGTAAAGTTACCATTGGACATCCCAAAATTCGATGGGAAGCAGGGAGATGATCCAAAAAACCATGTCTTGACATTCAATTTGTGGTGTTCTTCTAACTCCCTAATGGGTGATTCAATTCGTTTAATACTTTTCCAGCGAACTTTGACCAGTACCGCCGCGAAATGGTACATTGAACTTCCGCAACATTCATTTGTGGATATTGGTTCTTTGCAAATTGTCTTTCTTACACATTTTCATCTTCCTATCCATTATGAAACGGGTACATATCTCTTAACTTCTCTACGACAGAACACCTCCACCCACATATCCAATCATATTGATGAGTGGAGAAGGCGAAGAAGACTTATTAAGGCCCCTATCTCAGATCAATTGTTAGTTGATTGGTTTACTAAATCTTTGTTCCCTCTTATCGCCCAAGATGTGGCTATGGGCGGTGTCGTTATTGAAGAGAAAGCCATTAGTCGAGCCCAATATCTAGACTTGGTCTATTCCCAATTCGGAACATTGTATGACTTGATCCCTCAAGCTCCTCGCCCAAGCACGGATCCTGCTAAGCCACCAGTAGAAACCCCTATTGATGGGATTGTTGGTTCAATCTAGTCCCCGTCGAC
This sequence comes from Pseudotsuga menziesii, assembly GCA_001517045.1. NCBI lineage: Eukaryota > Viridiplantae > Streptophyta > Pinopsida > Pinales > Pinaceae > Pseudotsuga > Pseudotsuga menziesii. Next base: position 199,274 of record LPNX010028333.1, read on the forward strand.
AGCAAAAACTGCCAAGCAACCCCAGACTTCCACCCCTACTCCTTCAACTACCAAGGTTTCAACCGAGGTAAATTCCATTCAGAGTACTCAAACGACCAGCAACAATAAAAATAAAGGTAAATCTAAAAACAAAAACCTAGGAACTAGCAGGAGAATCCAAAACCAACCATCATGGAGAACGATAAAGGGAAAAGAAAAGCGAAATATCCATGTCTGCTATGCAGAGGTGACCACTTCATGAAAGAGTGTCCTTGTCATGAATAAATCACTCAATTTCTAAAAAATAATCCCGCACCAGCAGTTCTCACGAATCCTTTTCCCTCTCAACAATAGCTGATAGACCACATGTCTAATCAGGGAAATTCTAGTTCTTCAGAGGAAATTCACATGATGTCCTCAAACACTGATTAGTTTGCAAACTCAAACTCAGATTTATGACAAACCCACAAACAAGAAAGAAGACAATTCTTCTTCAGGAAAAGCTCCCTCTTCTGGTTCTCCCGAGTCCTCGTCTACTGTTCCCCTAACCATCGAGAAACCTAATCTCGACATGGTTTTGTGTCCACCCAAGAGTACTCTTAGGAAGTATATTTTTAATCCTAATGCCTGAACTACCTAATTTTATAATGTAGTTGAAGATCTTGCTCAGGCACCATGTGCAATGTCTACCTTGGAAGTACTCCAAAGTTTCCTACACAACGCAAAAACTTGTTAACTACGTTAGGAGCTTTAGACCCAGGCAATACTAATTTTATTCATTTCAATGTCGAGAACTATAAGTCTAGACTACCTCACAAAATTTCTTTCCAAATCATAAAGAAAGTAGTCGAAAATAAGGTCTTTAGAACTATCTTAGATGAAGGAGCTTCAACTTCGGTTTGTCCCTGTCTTGCTGGAAAGCTATTGTCTCTCTTGAGCTTGCAACATCACCAACGACTCTGAAAGCCTTTGATGGACAAGGTTTCCAACCCCATGGTCTCATACCAGCCCTTTCAGTTGAGCTTGGGGGAAAATCTATTTCTATTCAAGTGGAATTAGTAGATGCCCCGTTAGACTACAACCTCCTATTAGGAAGAAATTGGTTTTACACCATGACTGCTGTCGCTTCGACGGTATTTCAAACTGTCCAATTTTCGCATATAGGGAGGATTGTAACCATTGATCAACTTGATTTATGTACACTGGATGTTACTACCCCTACATATGATAACATCCCTATGTTAGGCCAGTCTGCTCCTCCTTACCAATCGATTGGGGTAGGCATGTTGAAGGATTCTTCTTTTATGGGGGTTTTTCTGTCAAACCCTCCTAACAAAGACATGGTGACAGTATATATGATTTCGTCATTTGATTATGATCCAAAGGGAAAACAAATTGTTGATTCCACCTCGTTAATTCCGCATGAAGAAATGCACAATGTTATCGAAACCCTTTCCGATGACCACACTGATGACCTTCATCTAGTGCCTTCGGACCCTTACCACTTGCCCTACTGGTTAGAAACTTCTCTTCCTATTTTGGATTATCCCTCCCAGAATTTTCCTTCCGATGAGTCCTTTATGGAGATCATGAGTAAAAATGAGCCTATGTGGGAGGATCATCATCATAGATCCTCGTTCCTCCCCAATACCAATTCAGTAGACCATGATTTTGCATCCCTTTTTGCTACTGATATTGTCAAAACACCTCAAACTCCTATATTGTTGCAGAACATGGATTCTGAAGGGAACCTATGCAACATCACTCAAACAAATCCAATTGACATATCAGCCAAGCCTGACACCCTTGAGCATGTTCATGTTGGGAAGAACTACTCAGCTGAAGAATCTGAAGCATATAGAGCACTTTTCAAAGAATTCTGAGATGTTTTTGCCTAGTCTTACAAAGAAATGTTGGGGATAGACCCATCCATTGTGGTTCATGAAATAAAAACCTATCCCACTACAAAACCCATTAGGCAAAAACTAAGACAAGTCCATCCACGGAAATTCGCAGCTATCAAAGCTAAAATAGAAAAAATTCTAAAAGCAAGGTTTATTTACCTTGTACCCTTGACAAAATGGGTATCAAGCGTCGTCCCTGTTAATAAAAAGTATTGCACCATTAGAGTCTACATCAATTTCAAATATTTGAACAAAGCTTGTCCCCAAGACAACTTTCCCACTCCACATATTGACCATATTATCGATAACTATGCCGAAAGTGTCATCTTTTCATTTATGGATGGATTTTCGGGTTATATTCAGATTGATATTTTACCCACCGATCAACATAAGACAACATTTATTTACCCATGGGGAACCTTTGCATATAGGAAGTTACCATTCGGCTTGAAAAATGCTGGAGCCACTTTCCAACGTGCTATGTCCTATGCGTTTCATGATATAAAACATATTGTAGAACCATACCTTGATGACCTCCTAGCTCATTCACAGTGATGGGAGGACCACCCTGGTAATCTTAGAGACATTTTCCTGAGATGCCATCATTATAACATATGGCTCAATCGTCATAAATGTGTTTTTTGCGTCGAGATGGGACACCTGTTAGGTTTTTTGGTTTCTAAGGATGGCATCCAAATAGATCCATTGAAAATTTCTGCTATTTTATCCCTACCAACCCCAACCAACCTTCTAGAACTCCAAATTTTGCAAGGGAAGGAAAACTTCCTCCATCGTTTCATGTGCAATTTTGCAGAGAAAACACATGGTTATATGCATCTCCTTAAGAAGGACACTCCGTTATTTTGAGATGACCAAGCCCAATGAGCCTTTGATAATCTCAAACATGCTCTGACTCATTCACCCGTGATACAGCCCCCATATTATTCAAGTATTTTCTCTTATACATTGCTGCCTCCACTACTACCATCGCTATGGTTTTAGTGCTGGACAATCCCGATGGTCAGGAGCACGTGATTTACTATGCTAGTAAGAATCTCATGTATTCCAAAACTTGATACTCACACGTGGAGAAATTAGCATTGGCCACAGTCATTGCTATTCATAAAATTTCGTCACTACATTTTGCTCTGCACAACCACCGTATTGGTAGACTAGAACCCTATGTATTACATCCTGACTCATTAGGTGCTTAGGGGAAAATATTCCCGATGGATATTAATCCTACAAGATTTTGATATATAATTTGCCAAAGCTACATCAAAGAAATCCTTGTTCTTTGCTGAGCTCAAGTGTGATCTTCCCTGTGCTTCGATGGAATCTGAGCCGAGTGATTCATTTCCAAATGAATTCCTGTTCCTCATAAGCACTACTGACCCATGGTATGGATATTTTCTCATTTATCTCCAAACACATAGATTTTATCCCACTCTATCCTGTGACGATCGTCGCCGTATCTGTCACGACGCAAAATACTACCTCATATTGAATGACACTGTTGTATAGATATGGTATCGATTTCGTTCTTCACCGATGCCTTACCCATGAGGAAGCTAAACGAGTGTTGAATGATTGCCACTCTAGAGCATGTGGCAGTCATCTATCTGGGGATGGCTACAACACAGAAAATCCTTCGCACTAGCTATTTCTGGCCTTCGATATTTAAATATTGTCACAAGGATGTTATGAAATTCCCACCCTGTCAACATTTTTATCTGAAAAAGTGCACCCACTTTTCTCTGTTACACCTCGTAGTTGCCGTTGGCCCTTTCACCAAATGGGGGATCGATTATATGCATTGTAATCCTACCTCAGCTAGGGGGCATGGTTACATCATCGTAGCCGTTGATTATTTTAGAAAATGGGTTGAGGCCATGCCTACATATGCAGAGGATGGTAAGACTGCTGCTCTCTTCCTATTCAATCATGTGATAGCAAGATTCGAAGTCCCACAGTCCATAGTTACTGATCACCTATCAAATTTCCGTAATCAAATGATGGAGGAATTAAGTGCCAAGCTAGGTTTTCGTCATGAAAAATCCATGCCCTATTATCTGCAAGCTAATGGTCAAGTCGACGCCATTAAGAAAGTTTTAAAAATGATGTTGTGTCAGATGGTTGGAGACCATAAATCCAACTGGCACCATATCCTTTTCTCCACTCTTTGGGCTTACAAGACTTTAGTGAAAACAAACACTGGTTTTACACCTTTCTAGCTTGTCTATGGACTAGAAGTTGTCTTGTCAATTCAATGTTAGATTCCATGATTGAAAATTGTTGTCAAACTTCTCCCAGACACTTCCTCAGAGGAAGAGAGATTTCTATACTTGAACAACCTTGAAAAAACTAGAAGAGATGCTGCCTTAGCTAATGAGGCACACAAGAAATGCGTCAAGGCGCAGTATGACAAGTCTATCTAACCTTGTGCCTTCAACGAGGGTGACCTAGTGTTGACCTATGATCAAAGATATGACAAACTAGGGAAAGCGAATTTCTAATCCATGTGGTACGGTCCTTTTATTATTTCCAAAGTTTTAGAGAAAGGGGCCTACGAGCTCGTGGACTATGATGGAAACCCTCTTAGGACAACCTCACAATGGGTTGTACCTGAAGAGGTACTATGCCTAGATATTTCTTGTATAGTACCTTGTATATATGTATATTACTTGACTTTTAGTGTGCTTAATTATTTTCAATATGGTTTTGATTTTAGTATCCATATCTCTTTATACCATGTTTTGGTTGTGCAGAGTAGATGGCTTTCTACGGCTTCGCTGATGGTGCTTGCTGCCACACCTTGAAACTTGCCTCAGTTGCTTGGGTTCTCTATTCCCCAGCTTACAATTTGGTCAGTTCAGGAGCGTTTTGTATTGGTCCCGCTACCAACAATATTGCCGAGTATCGAGTAGTCATAGGTCTTTTGACTGAAGCTTCCTCCCAAGATGTTCACAACTTGGTATTTTTGATGGACTCACAACTTGTGTTTTGTCATCTAAACCATGTCTATACCATTAGGAATATTGTTCTTCTCCATCTCTTCTGGAGGGTACGTTTATTAGAAAGGTCATTTGAAACTATTATCTATAGGCATATCCCTAGGGAAGATAATGCAGTTGCCGACTCATTGGAAAATTACATCCTAGACTGGCATATTTCCCATTCATGACTTGAAAATAAAACATGGTTCAATATAAATAAACTGTAAAAGACGCATGAAACTCATATAAAACACATTCACCATTTGATACATAAAAACACCAAGGTAGAAGTTTGTATATATATGTAAACATGTTTACAAAAAATAGGTCACGAGACCTCATCTGAAGCGCTTAGGATTTCAAGTAAAAAATCATCATACAAAAGTCTTGAAGCTATCCATCATATTTCAGTGAATACATCATGCACCCTATCATCTAGTGATTCTCATGGTAACACATAACCACCTGGGCTACTCGACGTAGTAGTCTACTAAAACTACTTGGTACCCGCGCAGTAGGCCTTTGGTACCTCAGTGGGAGGTCATCGATCGAGGCATCTGGGATGTCTAGTGTCAACCTCTCAAGGTTCTCCTCTAGCTCCCCTGTCACATCATCACCCTGTGGTACAAAACAGGCTCTGGCTTTCCTATCTAGTGGGGAGTCTCCCTCAGGTCGTGCTGCTCCGACATCTGCATGAAATCATTCAAGTCTCATTACTAAACATAAAAAATATAAAACATCAAAACATAAAAACACAATTTCCATGTTAGGGTTTTTATTTCTTACCGATATCACCCCACTGTCCACTAGGTGGGAGTGGTAGGTCAGGGTCACCACTGAAGTCAGTGCCCACATATGCATAGTCCTCCACCATGAGGAGCTGATCTCTCAACCATCGGAAGTATAGGTCACCGAAATTTACCTTACCTCTACCTGCTCTAGTATGGGCCATAATTTGTACCCATCTCAGCATGCGAGGGTCTCGTGCCCTCAACTCTGTAAATACCACTTGGGGTATCATCTAGGGAACCCACTTGAAAAAGAAACACGCTAAAATTGAACCGAAACCGAACTACTTCAGCTCCCCCTGTCGACACTTGGTCAGCTGGTCCTTGAATATCGGAAGTAGAGCTTCTGCCTAGTGGAAAAATATGGACGCCATGGCCTCTATAGTGTAGAGAATATACGCTCTAGATTCCTGATGTACCCCTTGGCTTCCCACCACTCTCTTCATGGTAAACAAAAATGTCTGTAGTGGGCCATCCACCACTTCTTTTATGGGAATATTCTTTCCCGATGTCCTGGTCCCAGGAATACAATGGCGGTTTATCAACTCCTAAGTAGTAATGTGCCCTCCATAGGAACCATCCAAAGAGATGGGAGCACCCCATCTCGATAGTCCTGTCAGGAAGTAGATGTCCTCTACTTCAATTGTCAATATATGAGCACCAACCTCAAAATACTATTGCTCTAGATTCCACATTCGGAGGATATTCTCTAATAGGCGCTCATGTGATACCATGCTAGGTGTGCAGAATTTTTTTAGAAAACCACAGTCTCTCAACGTGGCTATACAACCCGTGTTTCGTTCAGAAAATGCATCATCATTTTCATGTTTCCTCTCTTTCCAAATTACTATTTTTTATCAATGGGAACCTATCAAAAACCATCACAAGACCAATTAGAAACACTATCAATCATTCAAATCATCAAATTTGAGCTGTTTTTCCTTGTGCATACATTTTTATTCACCCACGGTCAACACCTCTTGTGTCCCATTGAGGATAGGCAATGGAACCACCTATGTCAAGTGTTTTAGGCACGGTTTTAGTGGGGTATTGATTATCCCACAAGGGATAAGAGCGGTTCCCGCTTTCATGGTCTTAGGTCTTGCCCAATAGGCCTAAAACACCCCCAAAATTCAAAAATGAAAGGATGAAATGGAAAGAGTAGGGTTTAAGCTATCACCTGGAACTGACGGTGCGTAAATCCGGTGGTAGATGCTCCCAGAATCAGCAGTTGAAAATATGACCAAGAAAATGCTCCAAAGGCTCTCCACTAGGTAAACGATAAAATGTTTTGATTTTTTACTATTTACATACATTTTATACACATTTTAGGTTTTGGCATGTCATAGTCACTTAAAATATATTAGTCATGATCCTTTAATGTCCTTTATTAGAGAGTTTTAATAGTTGTTTCAAGTCATTGCAGGATAAAGGACGGTAGTAGTAAACATTTTGGGAGTTTGTTTTTTACTTTTTCGCACTACCATAAAATGAAAAAAGTATTTGAGCATTTATTGCGACACTTTTGTCATGCTCTCAAAACTTAGCATCGAAGGTCCAAGTCCTTTTCTGATTCTTTTCAGACTTGTAAAATCCCTCATTATGAAAAGAGACCTAGTGGAGTCTTCTTTAAACTCTTTTTGGGCTCCTTAAATACTAAAATATATCCGAGTGATCTTGTCTTCTTCATGCTCGTTAAAGCACTTGAAGAGTCATTCATCTGACGATAGGTTATCACTTTTTCGGTTCAGATGAACTATTTTACGAAAAAGGACCCTGTGGAGTCTTCTTTCGTGGTCATTCAAACTCTCTAAACATGAACAATACTGATTTAACCTTCATTGGACTCGTTAAATTAAACATTGAGAAACCCTCTTTTGGGAACAAACCCCTCCTCTCTCAAGTTCATAAAACATATGAGTTGGACTTATCTCCAGATGAGCTATAACGAGTGTTTGTTACCCTCTTTGAACTCGTAAAAAGGAAAAGAGGCACTCATCAACCATGATGGGGAAATTATGGGAAGGGAATCATTTTGAAAATAAATGGTAGTTTGTCGTTACCTTTGAACATGGCACTTTTCTGCATATCATTTCAGTCGATTGGGTATTCAGCTGATTTCCATGATGATCCACTTTCGTGAGTCATGTCACTCCTTTGAGTCTTTCAAAATAATGCATTGTCCACCGTCGAACTGTGTGTTTGTCTGGTCTAGTCATGCTGCCAAGTCTTTTGTCATGCTGCCTGATGTTCAAAGGGAAGTTGAAGAAGTTTACCTCTGCAGTCAAAACAATCTCTATGTTAGTACTTTTGACTCAGTCTTATGGTTACCTCATTCACATCATTCCATAAATTTGTTCCAAGTTTTGTGTCGTCGATGTGGGATTCATCATGGCCCTCCTTCGACAAGACTATTCCTGTCGACATCTGCTCATCATCCAGGAAATAGTCTTAGAAACATATTTAGTACCTTGAGATTTGTATGCCTCAATGGCATATACTATCGCTCTCGACATAGGTTCACATCATTGACCTTTGATCAATAGAATCAACTCGGTGTTCGACATCAAGACATATATTCACACTCAGTATATTGTACTAGGGTACCTTGGGAATCATTGACATCAATGGTGATCTCCCTCACACTTGTTAATGGTTCACATCATTGGTCGGTAATCAAGTGGTTTCTACCATGTTTGACTTCAGAACATTGTAATCACATATATAGAATCGTACTTCATGGAAAACGAGACGAAGACCCTGGGTACTTGTTTAGCACTCATTGCTCTCCCTAGGTTGTGATGGAGTTTTGTATATCAAGCATGGATCCACATTTGTATGGTCATGGCTATGCTCAAATTTGCATCTGTATGACATAGATCTACGTTGTATGTTTGGTAGTTATGTCCAATTTTGAGTCCTCTATCACATGGATATACGTTGTATTCTAGTAGCCATGGTTGTTTATTCCTCTCATGGATCTACCTTGTATTGGTCTGTACCCATGAGTTGGTTTCATTTGTCTATGAGTCAAAAGTATTGATGTACTATAGATGCCTACTCAATGACACTCTCCGATCAAGTTGACCCTCACCTCAAAGTGACAACTTGTTCTCTCAAAGCTCTCGCTCATCATATCCTTCTAAGCCTCATGCTTTGGGGGAATTCTATTATATCCAAATCCTGTCACCAACATGTGATGAGATCCTTAACCCCTATGTTTTCCCTAAATCCCAAAACTTGGAGTGGAAAATTGCTCTAGATATCAATTCTACTTCAAAAAACCTAGCACCGCACTTACCCTTTGGCTGATGAGCGGTACCTTGTTCAGCATGATCCATGTCCTGTTATAGTGAAGCGGTGACACCGTGGAAGTGCTTTGTCTTTGAAGCGATTCTCACCTAAACTACTCTGTCATAAGGGAACAAAAGCGGTACCCTTGGTAAAATGGGAAAAAGAGAATATTCTCGAGGATTCTAGAACTTGAGCCTCGTGTCCTCCCTTATCGCTATCAATATTGGTTAGTTGGAGTCGACATCCCTATTGGTAGGATCTTAGAGCCACCTCACCGAAAATTCTCTCAACTATCCCTATCCATTGATCCCTATAAATACAAGCTCATATCCATAGTTGGGAGGGGAAGAAGAATAGTAGATTTATGCTGCTGAATTGATAACCTAGCCTAATCCATCAGAGAGAAATTGTGGAGCAAGTTGGAGCTATCGGAGACAAGGTGTTAGTCTTGTGAAGGAGTGTCTTGACACTAAGGCACATGGTTGTAAGCTCTTTCATTTATTTTCTAATGCAAAGTTGATTTTATTCCTACATGTTTGTTGTGTAAATATCACATATATGTTATTGGATTCTGTAGTCACTAATATCGATGCGTAGATGTTTTTCTGGTAGCTTTGATGTCTTTGTATGTTTGATATGTCTTACATGTATGTAGGTCTTTCATTAGAGTTATATTCCAGGATTCTATAACGTTCAGGGAAGGTCTTCAACCAATTTATTCACTCATTTTTTTTGGATCTAGACAATTCAGACCAGAGGAACAACTTCTGTCCGCATAAGGTGTAATATTCTTGACTTCAATGTGACCGAACACCAGGATATGTAGTGCACCCACAAAGGCAATTGCAATTGATGTTGAGCAAATTCTCCTTACAGAGGGTATTCTGAGAGACTGAGACTATCAGGTTATGTGCACTTCTGCTGAAATCTCCAAGGACACTATTTATTCATCAATTTCTATGCTAAAAGAGGACAAACCATGCACCACTGTCATTAGAACTGCTTAGTGCAAAAGAACCTCATGATAGTGGGTAACCAAGGGAAAGCTACAAATAGTCAACTTTAGTAGTTAAATGCAGGGAAAACCTGTCCAAAATGTGAGCACAATGCACTGCAAAATAGGTGAACATAACACTAGTACTACTTACTACATTGCTCCTAAGAATGCAATGGAAAAATGAGGCAGGAACTCTAAAACCCAGGGAAAAGCAGGGAATGATACAGGAAGAACACAACAAAGACAAATAAGTTTGATATTTTTATGTTTATATACAAACATTGGATATGAAGCATGATGAAGAGGCTAGAAAGGAAAGTAGCAAAGTTATATTATACGATAGGTACAAGCAAGTCATATAAAATATTAATGCCTAGGGAGAATGTAGGAAATGCAAGAACCCTTACCTTATCAATCGTCTTTCACTAGGTCCATTGGTCCATAATAATTGCAAAGAGTTGTCCTAATAAATGGAAAACCACTATGTTGGCTGGAAATTAAATTTATAAATTAAATAAATAATCCATTCCTAGACCTATACACAAGTGGTCATTTTGCTACGCATGGAAAATATCAAAATACTCTATGAAATAAAAAATGGGCATACAATTAAATCAGCTAATGTTGTCTAGAAAGTGTGTTCTTGGGGTAATTCCACCAAGATATGTGGTTCTAGAGTCACATTCCACATGTCCTGCGAAGGAAATCAACAATCAATCTATCCAACACACATTTTCCACCAGAATATCAACTCGCATTTAAATGCTATATTACAATACCGTTGCCTCACTGATGTGGAAACTTGTGTTTGTATTCGACAATATTTATTTACCCATTGTACTAAAATGAAAACAACACACAAATTTTAAAGTTTAAGACAAAAATATATTAAATACACATATAAATAGGTTATTACTGGAAATGTGTGGACACTGTTAATACCACCATCCTTTCAAACAATATAAAACAAAAAACAGAGGAAAGAGTCATGTTGTCTTACTATATGAATAAATTTTCACTAAATACTCTGGATAAATCTTTGTTATCCATGAAATGTTAAATTTCCAGTAAATAATAGCCCGCACGGGTGTGGCTCATTGGCGGTTCAGTTGTTATGAAGTCACTTGTTGTAAATTGGAGGTCACAAGATCAAATCCCACCCGGGTTTACCTGTGTCCCATGTCTTGCGAAGGGTGTGGGGCACCTAGGGGTATAGTGGTAGCGGGAATAGATCCCTGGACCTCGTGTCACGTGAGTACCAGCCCAACTCCAGTTGTCGATTCCCCTAGTTACTAAAAAAAAAAAACTTTCCAATAAATAATATTTAGATATGGAAATATTTGTTCTAACAGAATGCACTTTGAGGAGCTCATGGAATGATTTTGTAGTGCACATATTAATACATTTTTTTTACTTATAAGAGAATACTTAAATTTCTTGTTGACTCTAAGACTAACCCCATCAACATGCATTCTACAACCATGTGTGTATATGTCATATAAAGAGAGAGGAAGAGAGAGACCTTTACGAAGTAGTGCAAGCCCTTGAGATAATTAAGGGGGTGAAAGATAGCGCGTCTTCAAAACAAGAGATATTTTCCTCATCACAAAACTGCAGGATTGACAAATTAGTTGAAGAATTCATTGCCACAGTATTCAGAACTAAATCCACCTCTTCTCTCCAACGATCAGAATGCAAAGATCCACCGTCCAAGCATTATCAAAACATAAACAGAGTTTTACTAAACAGAAATTTCAATAATCTACAAGGAAATACAAAAAATTAATTTAATCCAAAAAAATTTAAATACACATGAACTGAAAGGAAATATATTGTATAAAAACAATTTTGCAAATTTAACAATACAATTTTTTGCTCAGAATTTACTATGCATTCTTTAAAATATTTCATTTTAAAGTTTGGTGTATGGTGATTTTTCTTGGCCCCTTTTGTATTATTTATTTCTCAACTTTTCTCCTAACATTCCTTACAAACTAAGCGACCGCCATCTTTTCAACGACATCCTCCAACTGCAGCATTAAATTCAAACCATTATGAAGCAAAACCATGAACATGAATTTGTTCTCCTCAGGTTCAGGATTGGGTTTCTTCTTAGGAAGCACTCCAAGGCAGCCCTCATTACTGCTTCTTTTCATCCTGGTAGAATATTCGACCATCTTGGACACAGGAAACGACAAACCGCATAGGGAATATTATGTTCTTCTATCACAAAACTTGCCTACACTTAGAATTTGCAAGAATTGATGCATGTAATGGGATTTTGCTAGTTTATATAGAGAATTCTATGGCTGTGGTCAATGTCTCACTAATTACTCAAAGAAATTATGCATGTACAACTCAAGACAAGCTCTGGCATTCCACAATTTCTACAAAGCTCCGCTCAGTAGCCTCAAAACCACTATGAGCAAACAACAATAGTTTTCTATAGAACATTTGGGCTTCAAAATCCAAAAAGTTGCCATTATCAAAGAAAAACTAAAAACCATACTATTTAAAACATTCACATCCTAGCTTTGAACTGTCAATTCATGGGAATTTTTACATGATGCCCAAAAGGAATGGACAAAACTAGAAACAAACCCACATTTTGCAGACATGCCAACTAGATAAATATGCACAAAATCATATGAATCAAATCCATATTTTATGGTGAGAATATGAACTTGCTTACCCTGATCATAAGCCGTGATGTTTGAACAAATCAGAAGCACTGTGGAGAAAGTAAAATCAGAAGCCTCTTCATCTTTCCGATTTAGATCATACCCTGCAATCATATAGCTCCACATTCCCTTCCTCCTTTTCCTCGATAACTGTTGGTTTTATTTCTCACATTGAATTTCCCAAGTTCACCTAAACAGCTCGTGCTTCAGGCTTGAAAGGATATTTGAGCCATTTCATCTCCCCCACATCCAAAAACAATGAAAAAAACCATGAATAAAATAAAAACACAATAGGTAATCAAGAAAAACATAGAAGGAAACAAACCTGAAGGTCTAAACATTGCTTCCATTCTAGAGGTGGGGCAGGTGGTTCTAGAAGCATGGGATCACATGCAAAGGGAGTGGATGATGCACTAATAGGAAAAATCCTTTAGCCACACTTCCTATAAAAAAACCTCATAGCCTGTTCCATATCCTTCAATGAAAGTTCGAAATCGAAGACCCCCAAATGGGAGCCGGAGCAGATCCTATGCAGGTGTTTTTGAATGCTAATGAGCTAGTGCGCGAGTGTTTTTGAATTCTATGTTTTTGGTTTGATTATTTGCATATTTTATATTTTGTTGCATTTTAAATTAATTATAGTTAAACAACTCTATGTTTTTTATTTAGTGTAGTTTAATTTAATTTAATTTAATTTAATTTAACTAGGATTTAGTCATAATTTGTATTGGTTGCATTGCGTATAGTGAGATCCTATACATAAGTCCCTTCAAGGATGAACACGATGATGATGATGATGATGATGATGACGACGATGATGATGATCATGATGATCATGATGACGATGAAGATGGCGAAGATGATGGTGATGACGACAAAAACGACGATGATCATCATCATCACCATCATCTTTGTCATCTTCATCAATATCATCATCATCATCTTCATAATCATCATCGTCATCATCGTCATCATTGTCATCATGATATTCTTCATCATCATCATCTTCCTTATCATCATCATCATAATCATCATCTTCATCATCAATGTCTTCATTATCACCATCATCATCTTGATCATCATCATCATATTCATCGGCATCATCATCAACATCTTCATCTTCATCATCATATTCATCATCAACATCATTGTCATCCAATTCATCAACATCTCCATTATCATGATCATCATCTTCATCATCATCATCATTTTCATCATCATCATCATCATCATCATCTTCATCATCATCATCATTTTCATCATCATCATCATCATCATCTTCATCATCGAAACTTTAGGGGGAGCTCAATGAATGGAGATGTCTACATGATAGGGGGAGTAGCCAGTTGAGTGAAAAATTAAGGATTGCTCCTAACACCCATTCCAAGGACTAATATGACAATTCAATATGATCCGAGGAAGTATTAAAAAATAAAATACAACTTTTTGGGCCCTGTGAAGCCTCTTGTTCTTAGATTTTTGCACATGAAGAATCAATACTTATGGACCTAGTTTGGTGTCTAAAGAGGAAGATCCAAACTGAGCAGTTTGGTAGTTCCATAAAGTGCATTCTTTATAGGAGTGAATAATCACTCATAAACATTCTATTATAATGTTGGAGAAGTTCAGAACAATTTAGTGAATACCAAAGTAAAGATTTTGTCATCACATCTTCATCATCATCTCCCTCTTCCTAATCAACATCTACGGTCAATACGCGGAAAGTGGCAGGGGCTGTGAAAATATACAGTTGGAACAAGATGTTGGGTAGATCAATGGGTGAGAAGCATTTCATGATCAGAATTTTCTCACTCGTTCATATGAAAAAGGGTTAGAAGAATGTTAAAGTTCTCAAGGTTGAGCGGTCCCGATGAAGGTAGTTTAGAGATTGACGATTGATATTGATCTCCCCAAATCAAGATATGTAGGTTGATATTGTTGATATCCCCTATTATGTCTCCCCTCCTCACTCACCTCACCTTTTGAATTGAGTCCTCTTCTTCTTCCTCCTCTTCCTTCTGTGGGCTCTCTGATCTACGCCCCGAGTGCTCGAGAAAAAAAGAATTATCTCTGAAAGTATCTAGACACGTCAAAGACTATCCATAATCCACCTAAAATTGGGGATTTTGTTTGATCACTTTGAATTGAGTATCTGGGGAGGACATGATTCAATTCTAAAAATAGTTGTTGAATTTAGGGTTGATAAAAAAAGTTGTTTCTTGAAAGCATTAGGTTTACATTATGGGGTTTTTCTTTTAGGTAGGCGCACCGAAGGATACTTTTTTCAATGTGTTGAATAATAATTATATGCATCGAGTTTTGAAAAGAGAAACGAGAATCCCTATCAATCCATCTCATTTGACATATAGATGTTAGTAGACTCAATACTAAAGTTTGAAAGATAAATTTTCAAGTCTTCTAATACTTAGGTTTATTATGGTGAAGACGATGCTTAGGGATTATGTGGAGTTTGAAATTGAATGGCTAGTTACTCATGAACTGTGTCCATATGGACAAACATATCAATTAGGGCTGTGATGGTATTTGTAAAATTTTTTTTGCCATTAATCGAAATGTGGATCCTAAAAAACTTATTTAGCTGGAAAGATAACAATACAATGCTTTTAATAGCATGTACAAAAGTTCATTTCAAAACAAGTAAGGTAAAATGTCATGGAAAAGTTATTTTTCCAATTTTTTTCTTTTATGTTGTTTATTTAAACCATTGGTTATGGAAATGATCAAGCGGTCGCAACAAGGATCAACAATTTTAAATCTCCTAGGGATGTACAATGTTAGAAGTACATTATTTTTAGGTGGATACGTTGGCACTGGACAAAGATCATATTTTTAGTTTGTTATTAATGTTAGGGATTTGATGCCTGATCTCTTTTGGCCTTGTAAAATAGAAGTTATAATAGTAGAGCTCTTCTAAAAAAAAATTTAGATAGAAATAAGCTTTAGTACCCTATGAGCCTACTTTCACCCCTAATTTCATATTATGCATTCAAATAAGGTTGTGAGTAGTTCTCAAATACTCTAATCACTTTAGTGTGATAGGAAACAAAGATTTCCCTTTAAAAAATAAATAGGCCAGAGAACATACAATACAAAAAACCAATACTCCTATTGGTTATGGCTATGTTCACATTAACAAAACAAGTGCATCAATCTCTTTCTAAATGGGATTTTTCCCAATCTCATCTTCCATCACCGTTACATGTTCTTCATTCTCAAACTTTATTTTAGTCTCTCCTCCTCTATACTAACTCTTGAGTAATCACCATAAAAATAATATGGAAGTGATAAATCATATGTACATGGGTTACCTCACTAATTCCATGTAAATGTTGAATCACTTGGGATTTCTTCTTATTGTCATTTTTTTTCTATACAATGTTTTTAATAAATAATGAATTTTTTTTTAACACTTAAATTTTCAAATGAAAAGAATGATTTATTTTTAAATGTCAACATTGAAGGGTTCAATTTCTCACAGCCCTTCAAAGTAAAATGAGACCTGCCCTTCAAATTTGATCCCTAGCGAGTCTGGAGCCATTCAACCTAGTAAAGGTGGTGTCCTGGTCAGGTCTGGTACATAAAGGATGTACTCACGTACGAGGTGACCAATAATCATATCACTCGATGCCATTTGTGACACTCCTTAGGTGAAGATCATGTCTAAAGCATCACCCCATCATTCTTGAATCTAGAGATCCGGCACGTGGCTTGCGTAGAAAAAAGCAGGAGATCATGAAGTTCAGATCTTTGAAAAAACAAACCTAGCCTCTACCCGAAGCAAAGGGATGTGGCTAGATGAAACCATTTCGAACACCACTATTAGTGTAAGTGAAAAGGAAAATAATGTCACATCCAAACACCGTGATCCATGTGGACAACAATGCAGCATATTCAAAGGAGGCGGCATAACTAGATTCTTAGCATAAAATAGAGATCCCTACCCACATGTCCACTCATGCTTCCATTATGATAACCATCCATCTCTATATCCATATTCATCTTCATCACCCTATATAAACACCACCTTCCCAGGCCAATTAAGATGCATAAGATGAATCAGTAATTAGAGACAATTCTCGAAGTGTTATTCTGCTAAGAGATTCTGAGAATTATGAAAGAGTTGAAATGGCAATATGCTTTTAGAAGCTTGTCAGTCTCGGGGTGTTGATGGTTGGTGAGCTTGATTCCATGCTCATTTTTCGCCATGGTTTTTCACACCAGGAAAGCACCAACCATCAGGGCCTAGATGTGAAGCACTTTGAATATTTCCAGATAGTTCTACCTCTGGCTGTGCGGTGCCTAGGTTTTCTTGTCCCAGGAGTGTCTCCCTAGAAACCCTTGAAGAAATCACAACTTCCAAAGTCCCGGTACATGGTGACCGTGTTCAGCGGAAACCAGTAGGAGTGAATGCTCATTCTGGGGTGGTGAGTGTCCAAACTCTTCATCGCATCGTTTGTGAACTCCAGTTCCCAACTTTTTATGAGGTGGTGAGGAGGTGGAAGACACCCCCGACTGTATGACCTGTAGGAGAACCTGCGACATGGGAGGTGGGGAGTACAAAGTTTCCCTTCTCCAATTCCCCTCATACAATAGTATTACTAGGACAGAGGGGGGTTGTAGAAAATGCAAAACATGGAAAGGATATCAAATCCTTTTCCAGTCCGAAAACCATGAAAAAAGGTGCCTTTGAGCACAAAATTACACACACCCAGGGAAGGACACGTTTCGGATTTGATAAAAAAACAAGTGGTCGATCCCAGTCAGCAGTGAGTCATCAAAAGCATCATTAACATCATTTTCATGACCTGCAATCTTAGAAACAGAAGCGACGTACTGCCATATAGACTAAGCACACACATTAGCTCCATATATAATGAATGTTTTAATATATGTAAACCGTGGCAATAGTACCACGCTCTAAGTTGTTAGTAGTTGATTATGACTGTAAACAGTTTCATGTCATGTTTCGAGGATTAACCTTGGGGATTGAGATAGTATAAATTTATCCCCACAAAGGGGAGAAGGGTTGGAAATTTTCAAGAGCAGAGGTTCTCCACTGTAACATGTTTTAATCTTTCTGGATATATATGAATAAAATTGCAGAGGAATGATAATCCTTTCATGGCAGAGATTCCTGTGTCGTCTTTTTCTTCAATAAGTAACTTCTTTACGTGAATTCTTATCCTGTTTTTAATTCCAGTTTGTATTTTCTTTTCATGTTTTTGCATTAGTGTATATATGGTCCAGAATTCATCCTTAGTGTATATGGTCCAGGCCTGCCTAAACGGGGTTTTTCACTAGTGGATGCAAAAATGGCTAAGTAGCCTCAAAAAGATGCCCGCCCTAAATTATGGGTTAGAGTAAATGCCCACAGAACATGGGGGTCTTATAGATTGGTCTTCGTCTTACCTGGCCATGTCTTCAAATTGTCTTGGAAGTGGATAAAGAAAAAGTTATGGACCTGCCAAAAGGGTGTTTTAGGCAGATTAGACCAAATTAAGAAACGGGTCTAAGTATGGAATTGGTATTAAATCTCCCCAAGTGGCCTTAATGAAATTCCTTCCATGCCTCATAGGATGATGTGAAAAATGTATTGAGAATGTGAGTCTCTAGAGTTTTGTATGGAGCATACAACCATGTCACTCGCCTCACCAAACTACAACATATATTTAAGGAAGAATTGGTCCTAGCAGCCTTAAGAGAATTCTTGCCATAATTCATGGTTTGAGAAGAATGACCACATCATGGTACCGTCCTATGGCTAGTTGGTTTGGATACCTATTCATGATTTGAGTTTTCTTTAATCTTTCTTGAGGACAAAGATACAGGCTTGCCAAAACATGGTGTTTCATTGGTGGATGCAAAAATGGCTAAGTAGCCTCAGAAATATGCCCACCCTAAATTATGGGTTAGAGTACATGCCCACAGCACATGGGGGTCTTGTAGATTGGTCTTAGTACTACTTGACCATGTCTTCATATTGTCTTGGAAGTCGATGAAGAAAAGGTTATGGACCTGCCAAAAGGGTGTTTGAGGTAGATTAGTCCAAATTGAGAAATTTGTCAAGTATGGAATTGGTGTTAAATCTACCCAAGTGGCCTTAAGGAAATGCCCGCCATGCCTCATAGGATGATGTGAAAAATGTATTGATAATATGAGTCTCTAGAGTGTTGTATGGAGCATACAACCATGTCACTTGCCTCACCAGAGAGTCTCTAAGGAGGAAGATGTCAACCTGCCAACTTTGTGAAACTTTGGAAATTGACTAAGTATGAAAAAGTAGTCAAAACTACTCTAAGAGAATATAAATGCACGCCATAATTTAAAGGAGAATATAAATACCCACAACACAAGGGGATCCTATAGATTGTTCTTTTTCCTCCCTGTCCATGTCTTCAGTTTGTCCTAAAAGTGACAGAGGGAGAAGTTATGGACCTTCCAAAATAGGGGTTTGTGCCAGAGCAAGCAAAAATGGCTAAGTAGCCTCAGAAGGATGTCTGCCCTAAATTATGGGTTAGAGTAAATTCTTGTAGCACATGGGGGTCTTGTAGTGTGTTGGTTTTTCTACCTAACCATGGTATTATTTCTCCTTAAGCATGTCTGAAGACAAAGTTATGAATTTTCCAAAATGAGGTTTCAGAATAAATTTTGGACAAAGTCCTGAAAATGACCAAGTGTTGGAAAACTAGCTCAGGTATCCTTAAGAAAATGCCCGCCAAAAATTGTGTGTTGAATAAAATGCTTGCATCGTATGGGGGTCTTGTAGATTGATATTTTTCCTACTTGATCATGTCTTCAGACGGTCTTGGAAGTAGCTGAGGAAGAAGTTATGAACTTGCCAAAACAATGTTTTAGGCAGATTGGACCAAACTAAGAAAAATGTCCTAGTGTTGGAAAAACTAGCTGATGTGGCCTTGGAGACATTCCCGCCGTACCTCATAGGTGTATGATAAAAATTATATGAAGATATCATCCTACAGCTTGTTGAAGAGGCTATCTCACCATGGTCTCAGTTCTCAAAGAAGATGTTGGATGGCAAAGATAATGGTCTGCTAAAATAGAGTTTCAGGTTGTTTTGCACTATTCCAGGTACAGCAAAACTACCTCAGTGGTCTCAGGGAAATGCCCTCCCTATCTCATAGGATGATGAAAAAAATAATATGAAAGTGTTAGGCTATATATTGTTGATGGGTGCATCTAATCATGGTCTCAATTATCCCATGGAGTGTTTTATGACAAAGATATAAATCTGTCAAAAGTAAGAAAAATATTATTTTGCATTTGAACAACACAAGAAAATTGGTTAAGTGTTAGATTCGGGAAATTCAAAAGGAATTTTGAAATTCCCGCAAGGAGAGGTTATTTTGATGATAAAATTCATCAGGTAGCATAGTCATGTTCCTTGGGGAACTGAATATCTAGCCATATCTTCAAGTTGTCTTATGATGGTCTCATATGTAAAATATCAATCTACCAAAAATAGGAAAAATAATATTTTGCATAATGAGAACAAAAGAAAATTGACCAAGTGTTAAAAACAGGAGTTTGAGAGGTCAGTTGGAAATGCCTGCCAAGGGATGTCTTTGTGCAAGTAAATTTATCAAATGTCATGGATCCATTCTTTTGTATTTTGTCCATCTGCTCCTGACTTTAGGTCTCCATAGAGTGTTCACATGTGTGAAATAGGAGTCTTCCAAAATGGGAAGAAATATATTTTGATGTTCAAAAGAGGTTGAGAAGCTATTTTGAAATGCTTGCCGAAGGTTGTGTGTGTGTCAACATATTTATCTTGTGATATGGTCTTGTTCATTGTTGAAATGACTATCTAGCCATGCTTGTAGGTTTCCTTATGGTGATCACATCAGGGAGAAATCAATCTGCCATAGTAGAAGAAAATTTGTTTTTACAAGTTTAAAACAATTTTGTCCAAGTGTTAAATTAAAAAGTTTGGAAGCCTATTTTCAAATGATCTCCAGATAATGCGTGTGTATCAAAAAGTTCAAAAGGTGACATGGATCTGATCCTTATGGACGTAGCCACACATTTAGTTTGCATTATGTGGTCATATATGCAAAAGATGGACCTGCAAAGTTAGTGAAAAAAAATAAACAGAGTTTATTAAATAAGAAGATACATGAATGTATTTAGAAAAATAAACAGAAATTTAATAAAAAGAATTGAGACAAAGTTTTGAAGAGACACATCTTACTATTGGAGAGATGCAATGTTTAGAAGAAGTTTTAATTGATTGTTTCATTAAAACAATAAATAAAAAATAGAGATTCGAAGAGGTGTCTAAGCATGATGACATGGCTAAGTAGCCTCAAAAAGATGCCCGCCCTAAATTATGGGTTAGAAAAAGTTGAATTTGCCAAAATGAGGTTTTAGAATAAATTTTGGAGAAAGTCCTGAAAATGACTAAGTGTTGGAAAATTGGCTCACGTAGCCTTAAAAAAATGCCTGCCACAAATTGTGTGTTGAAGAAAATTCCCACACCATATGGGGGTCTTGTAGATTTATATTTTTCCTACCTTATCATGTCTTCATACTGTCTTGCAAGTAGCTGAGGAAGAAGTTATGAACCTGCCAAAACAATGTTTTAGGTAGATTGGACCAGACTAAGAAAATTGTCGAAGTGTTGGAAAAAATGGCTCATGTGGCCTTGGGAAAATGCCTGCCATACCTTATAGGTATATGATAAAAATTATCTGAATCTTTCATCCTATAGCTTGTTGAAAAGGCTATCCCACCATGGTCTCAGTTATCCTATATGAGAAAAATAATATGAAAGTGTTAGGCTATATCTTTTTGATGGGTGCATCTAACCATGGTCTCAGTTATCCTGTGGAGTGTTTTATGAAAAAGATATAAATCTGCCAAAAGTAAGAAAAATATTATTTTGTGTTAAATTCAAGAAATTGAAAAGGCATTTTGAAATGCCCGCAAGGAGGGGTTATTTTAATGATAAAATTCATCAGGTAGCATAGTCATGTTCCTTGGTGAACTGAATATCTAGCCATACCTTCAGGTTGTCTTATGATGTCTCATATGAAAAATATCAATCTGCCAAAAATAGGAAAAATAATATTTTGCATAATGAGAACAAAATAAAATTGACCAAGTGTTAAAAACAAGATTTAGAGAGGTCAGTTGGAAATGCCCGCCAAGGGCTGTCTTTGTGCAAGTAAATTTATCAAATGTCATGGATCCATTATTTGGTAATTTTTCCATCTTATCCTAACTTCAGGTATCCACAGAGTCTTCACACGTGTGAAATAGGAGTCTACCAAAATGGGAAGAAATATGTTTTGATGTTCCAAAAAGGTTGAGAAGCTAGTTTGAAATGCTTGACAGAGGTTGTGTGTGTGTCAACAGATTTATCTTGTGATATGGTCAATTTCATTGTTGAAATGGCTGTCTAGCCATGCTTGTAGGTTTTGTTATGGTGACTACATGAGGGAGAAATCAATCTGCCAAAGTAGAAGAAAAATTGTTTTTACATGAAGTTAAAAACAATTTTGTCCAAGTGTTAAACTAAAAAGTTTGGAAGCCTATTTTCAAATGATGTCCAGATAATGCATGTGTATCAAAAATTTCAAAAGGTGGCATGTATCTGATCGTTGTTGATGTGACTATCAAACCATACATTCAGTTTGCATTATGATGGTCATATATGCAAAAGATGGACCTGCAAAGTTAGTGAAAAATAATAAACATAGTTTATTAAATAAGAAGCTACAAGAATGTATTTAGAAAAATAAATAGAAATTTAATAAAAAGAATTAAGACAGAGTTTTGAAGAGACACGTCTTACTATTGGAGAGATGCAATGTTTAGAAGAAGTTTAATTGATTATTTCATTAAAACAATAAATAACAAACAGAGATTCGACGAGGTGTCTGAGCATGATGACATGGCAAGGTGTAATTGGAAAAATATATGAAGGACAGAGATGACTAAGAACATGCATAATGACATTGACAAGAATGGAACATCTAGAGAGTCAAATGACCCATTCTGTGGTCATTTGAAGATGATTTGGGAAAGACAAAGATGTTGGTGCAAAGATGACAAGGAGATGGTGACATGACAATAAATAAGCAAACTTGATGACAAAGATGGCTGCGGGCATGATAATATTGGTAGAAAAAGACTTTGAATTTGAGTTCAAGCCTTAGCTCACTAATCCACTCCCCCTCTCAGTGAGCATTGTGTCTAATAGATTGAAGTTTTCATTGATGCCAACAAGTGTTGTGCAATGGCCTTTGATTTAATCACAATGAGACCTTGATAGTTGGGCATTGGAACACTAGGTGGCCCAAATGGTCCAATAGGAAATTTTTCCTTCTACTGTGGAAAGTAATTAACACTGTGTCAATGGCCAATATATTAGTGGAGCATCGGGTCTATAAAAAAAATGAATTAGCTAGAGTCATTGTTGACTGGACCCTCTTGTTGCAAATTACTCTGGTTTAAATAAAAGGAGGGAGTTTCAAGGTATTTAAATCCGTTCGTAAGGTACATGACCCAAAGAATACAACTATTATTTTGAGCCTCAATGTTAGCTTGTATCCCCCAAAAAAGGATGCATGCTTACCTTTTATGAATTTACAGCCAAATGATTATTGCAGAGTATGACTGATCTCTCTAGTTTTGGATATGGTTGATAAATAAATCTAGGCTCAATCTACGCTCAATCAATCACTAAGAACCTTGTCACAACTATATAAAATGTGATAAGTGATACAACTTGGCATGCTCCCGCAAAGGAGCTATAAACTGGCAATATAAAAGGTCAAACTTATCTATGCTGACATCGTATAGGTAACTAGGTTGCAGTAGTAGAGATAGCTACAATGAGGTAGTTAGTTTCATGGCAATTACTACTTATCCATGGCGACATCATATATGAACAAGTGTAAACGTCTCTATGCAAAATATAAGGGAACATGGATGGCCTAAGGCGGGGGTATAGGCAGCTTCTGTCATATACATAAAATAGTATACCACACATAGCTAGTCATACCCAAACCCAAGAAAAAAGATGCATCAGTTAGGGCAAAAAATCAAATCTATTTTATTATTATTGAGGGTTTCCATTTCAGGGTTTCTCTCTATGATTGGACAGAATATAGAAGCAATCTTTTGCTTTGACGTTCAATGCCAGCTTCATGCTTCTGGATTGAATATGAACTAAGGGAGGGTTGGAATTCACTTCTCACCTAGAACAAGTTTACTCTGTTACACAAATAGCGAGATCTTTACACTTAGATGTGGACGAAAATGCATGAGTTAACACACGCGTAAACAACGAAGAGCTGTTGAAAGCTAGCATTAGTTTGGCGGGTGTGCAAATATAGCCATATATCGTCAATATAGAGACGAAAGTGCGTCAAAAATTTAAAAAATGTCGATAATTCCATGGTTTTTCCACCATGGTAAAAAAAATGAAGTATTAATCCATGAATGTTCAAAACGTGGAAATATTTCGTGGAAAAATCCTCCCAAATGTATTAGTGTTGGCCATACTTCACAATGCAACATGAAATTTCCTCAACATCGAATGTCACATTATTAAAGTGTCACATGTTGGGTATTGTCACAATGCAGGAAAAACCTTGACCAATGTCACAATGTGACATAACCTTTGATGAACGTCGTAATGGAACATAATCCTTAATAAATTCCACAATATGACGCAACCCTTGATAAACGCCAAATGTCACATTATTAATGTGTCACATCTTTGATTATGTCGACCTATATTAGAAATTGTAGCGAACCATGGTTGACTTTGGTAAACCATACTTGAATTTAGTTTGTCCAAAGTCAACCATGGTTGACTTTAGAGACTAAGCCTTGGCTTTAGGTAATCATGGTTGACTCTGGTTTACCATTATTGACTTTAATTTTACCATAGCTGACCAATGTCACAATGTGAGGAAACCCTTGACCAATGTCACAATGTGACATAACCCTTAATAAACGTCACAATGTGACGTAACCCTTGATAAACACAGAATGTCACATTATTAATGCTTCATTCTTGCATCCACCTAATATATTTGCAAACAAAGTTGAATTATGTGAGAAAGGCTTCACTTTAATTAATTATAGTTGACTTTTGTTAACTAATCTTGACTTTAGTTTGACCATAGTTAACTTTAGTAAAACATGTGGCCATACTTCACAATGCCACATGAAATTTCTTGAACATCGAATGTCACATTATTAATGTGTCACATCTCTAGCATTTTCATAATGTAGCATAATGCTTAACCATTGTTGTAATGCAAAATACCCCTTATTTAACATTGCAACAAAACCTAACCGTTTGATAAATGTCACAATGCGATGTAACCCTTGATAGACACTTATTATTGCATTATTACTATGTTGCATCTTGGGGTATGTCGACATATACCAAACACTGTAGAAAACCATGGCTAACTTTCGTAAACCATGCTTGAATTTAGTTTTTCCACAGTGAACTTTTGTTGACTTTAACGAGTAATGTTTGAATTTAGTTAACCAGGGTACACTTCAGTGAACAACATGGCCATACTTCATAATGCGACATGAAATTTCCTGAACATCGAATGTCACATTATTAAAGTGTCACATATTGGGTATTATCACAATGTGGGATAACCCTTCACTAAGGTTGCAATGTGACATAACACTCAATGAACATCACAATGCAACATAACCCTTAAAAAACATCATAATATGACTTAACCCTTAATGAACGTTTAATGCCACATTATTAATGTGTCACATATTTTGTTGTGTTGACATATACTAGACATTGTAATAGTCCATTAGAGGAAATTTCAACTCAAAATGGGCCTTTCAACCCTAATAGAAATTCTATGTCATCATGTGTTAGCCAATGAAATTGCTTTAAATTTGAAATACCATATAGGTATTAAATAATTTTTTAATATAAATTTGGGGATAGGTATCATAAAAAACTATTTTTTTGTTCATATTTTCGACATATCTCCCTGTGTTTTTAATCAAATTTCGAGTGAGAGAGCTCCTTGGATGCAGAATTAAATTCCGCATCCAACGAGCTCTCTCGATTGAAATTTGAGTAAAAAAATAGGGAGATATGTTGAAATGCAGCATACCCTTGATAAACATCGTAATGGAACATAACCCTTGATAAACATCACAATGTGATGTAACCATTGATAGACACCGATTGTTGCATTATTACTGTGTCGCATATTGGGTTATGTCGACATATACCAAACATTGTAGAACACCATGACTAACTTTGGTAAACCATGCTTAACTTTGGTTTGAACATAGTCAATTTTTGTTTGCTTTAACGAGCAAGGCTTGACTTTATTTAACCATGGTACACTTTAGTGAATTACGTGGCCATACTTCATAATGTGACATAAAATTTCCTAAACATCGAATGTCACATCATTAAAGTGTCACATATTGGGTATTGTTGCAATATGGGATAACCCTTCACCAAGGTTGCAATGTGACATAACACTTAATGAACAACACAATGAAACGTAACCCTTGAAAAACATCATAATGTGACATAACCCTTAATGAACTCTTAATGTCACATTATTAATGTGTCGCATATTTTGTTGTGTCACCATATACTGGACATTGTAACCATGGTGTACTTTTGTTAACCATGCTTGAATTTAGTTTGGTAAAATTCAAACATAGTTGACTTTCATGAGAAAGGATTCACTTTAATTAATTGTAGTTAACTTTGGTTAACCAAGTTTAAATTTAGTTTGACCATAGTTAACCATGGTTGGATTTAGTGAAACAAGTGGCCATACATCACAATGCGATATGAAATCTCTTGAACATAAAATGTCACGTTATTACAACATGACCTTTGCCCAATGTTGCAATGCAACATAACCTTAGATGAACCTCGTAATGGAACATAATCCTTAATAAATGTCACAATGCGACGTAACCTTTGATAGCTTCATTCTTGCATGTACTTAATATATTTACACATAGTTAGCTACACAATACCATGCATATGCATGACTAATCATGCACATACATAAATCGCTATGGTGTATATAAACGTTTTACTAATATTCATAGCATAATCCTCTTATACTTCTAAGGCATCCCACATAATAGTATGTATATCTATAATATGGAACTAATATTAAACATTAAATAAATAAATAACATTAAATATTTCAATTTAATTAAAAGCATTAAAAATGTAATTATTTATAATAAAATAATATTATTTATTTAATTAATTAATTTAACCATGTTTGACTTTAGTTATAAATTTATTAAAATGAGTCGTAAAAAGATTAATTGAATTTGAATTTTATAAAAATATATAATTATATATATGTTTAAATGCAGCATAAACATAACATAAGATAATGACACCTTAACATAATATAAATCATGTTTGACCTTTAATATTATATGAATGACACATTAACATAGTGTTGATCATGTTCAATATTCTTGTGTATTGAAAGGGATATTTCCACAAAGTTACTTGGAGCCTTTATTACAATCTTAGAATGTAAAAATGGATGGATGTTTCCTCAATCTTTTTATTAAATATAGAGCTCTATATTAACAAAATGTATGAAATAAGATAAAATTCCAAACCCTACTCCAACATTATTTTATAGAACTTCTCTTACCAAAAGGAGCCTGACAATTGTTAATTATGTGTTGGGATCGTAGCAATTGTTAATTATGTGTTTTCTATTAAAACATATATTTTGTAAAGTAAAATGGTTAAATATAAAAAATTAAATATTATATTTATATCATAAAGATATAGGTCAATAATTTTTATGTATAAATTCTTAACCTAACATTTAATATGATATTTACAAATCTTTTTACTTTAAATTCAAAATATGCATAAATCAAATTTAATTATAAAATACATATTTAATTTTAAATATTATAAACAAATTTACATCATATTCTTAATATATATAAAAATGCTATATTTTAAATATTATTTTATGATTCAAAATATAACATTATTATTTTTACAATAACATAATTTTCAAAAAATAAATTTTTTTCTTAATTATTAATAATATTAAGAAATAAATGTGATTTTCTTTTTAATTAAAATATCAATATAATGTACATTGTTTTTATGATCAAACTTTAATATATTAAAATTATAATCTTAACATGTATAATATTTTTATACTTTATTTTTATATCATTTTTATTATTGTTAATTTACTAATGTTTTTTTTATAATTAAGTACAATGTTTTTATTATCACACTTTAATATATAAAAATCATATTATTATTATGCATTATGTTTTTATGCTTTAATTTTATATAGTTTTATTATTATTGTTAATTTAATAAAAACATTTTTATTATTTATAATATTTTTTATTATTGTTAATTTACTATAATATTTATATTATTATTATGTATAATATAATAATTTTGAAATTAAATATATGTAAATTTAATTTTTAATATGTTTATAATGAAATGAAGTATATATATATATTCTAGAGAAAAAAATCTTTTATTCATTGAATAACATGGACTACTCATAAGATCTTACATCACTGTATCTTAGTGCACATTAGTTTCAGAGCTTACATCATTGCATCTCTATGCACATGAGTTTGAGCATTGCTTTATACAAAAATACAACAAAATCTCACATAGCTTTGAGTCCTTCATCCTTCCGTTGTGGTTATCTGTGAAAACATTTCTCTCAGACATTTCTGTCTATGCGTCCTCAACACAAGCCCAAGCCTCAGCATCCTTTGTGTCATGATTTTCAGTGCGTGAACTATCTTCTATGAATTGCAAAACCATTGGTGATCCTGTATATTTTGACACTATTTTTATAAAGGAGAGAAAAACGGAGTGGTTGCATCTATGGTAACAAACTCACCTTCTATTATTCCTGGTTGTATTGCTAAAGCTTGCTTTGATAGGGTATCGGCCTCTGTGTTGAATTCTCTGTATATGTGGTTAAAAAGGACTACTTCAAAGGTCAGTTGGAGAGCTCGTATTGCCTTCAAGATATTTTGCAAGTGAGGAGCTCTTATGTTATTCCTCCATGTTGCCCAATCTATTAATGTTTTGGAGTCCCCGTAGATATGCAACCTTTGAATGTGTTTGTCACTTGCTATCTTCATTGTATCCCATAGCATTGATAGTTATGATTTGTTGTTTGAAGCTCTTCTGAATCCAAGATTGAAAGAGATTTTATTTATCTCATCCAAGAAAATTATGCTCCCCGCTCCTCCTATGGGAGGGTCTCCTTGACTAGGCCCATCGAAAAAATCCCAAGGGCAGTTCTTATCGATTTCTGGGGCCTTGACAAATTTTTTTTTTTCCTTTCTTGGGGGTGGATTGATGCTCTTCATCCTTCTGCACCAGCATATTTGTTGTGATGTCAATGGGAGTCCAGAGAGTTACAAGGCTCCCATATGGTGTAACAAAGAGGACATGAAAAGTAGCGTAATTACATACCGCTTCATTGGCCCACCAGTCTTTGTCTCTCTGCTCCTAATTTCCTTCCGTGGTATCCATTCTTGCTTGAGTGACAGCCTGCATTGCATTGTTCCAAAACTGTCCTACATAAGTACAAGAGACAAAAACATGAGATGTAAGTTCTTCTCCAAATTTACACAGCGAACAACAACTTGGCCCTTGGAATCCTCTTTTCCTCAGATTTTCCCATGTCCATAATTTGTTGTTTATTTCCAACCAAAAGGTGAGTGTGGTTTTCAGAGGGAAATTTGATTCCCATGACTGTTCCCCACCACCATGCTTCGTTACCTTCAGTTTGATCTAAGATTGCCATTTCATAACCCTTTTTTGTTGTATAATTCCCATTTGTTGAGTTCCTAGTCCAAATCAGTTTATCCTGATCCTCCCCATCAAGGTTAATGAAATTTATCTCCAGCAAGTTCACAAAATTGTTCCATCTCTCTACTTCATTACCCTCCATGGCCAGCTCTTCAGCTTTTTTCCATTTTTTTCTCTATTGGGGATGATGAGTGTCAACTATGGCATCTACAAGCTTGAAGCATCTATGTTCTTTCAGTTTGTTGATGACTATAACGGGTAGTTTGTAATCTTCCCCAGAACCTACCCAGGGGTGTTCTCCAATCCTGACACTCTTCCCATTTCCAATTTCCCATGCTGTCTAGTTTCCAATGAGGGGAAATGCTAGAACCATAGCTTTCCATCCTACAAACCCATTTTTGAAGGACTTGTTTGGGGTTCTGAAGCAATTAATCAGAGTCATATCTGGACAATATTTGGAGCATAAAAATCTTCCCTAGAGGGTGTCTATGTTTTGGGCTAGCCTCCATAAGGATTTGGTTGCTAGTGCTCTGCAGAAGAGATCAGGGTTTTAAATACCCCACCCACCAAGCTCCTTTGGTAGAGCAATGGTTTTCCATTTAGCCAAGGGTATGCCTACATTATTTTTGTTAGCTAACCATAAGAAGGAGAAGCATTTTTTCCCGATTTTAGTTAGAATCCACTTGGGGATATAGGCTATTGAAGCCCAGTAGACTAGGATGCTCTTGAGAACTTCCTTTATCAACACTAACCTTCCACCTCTAGATAGAAAATTTTTTTCCCATGCTGAGACTCTTGCTTCAACCTTCTGATAAAGCCATATGTAATCTTGGAATCCATAACTGTTAGGTTTTAGAAAAAACCCTAGATACTTAAAACCATCTGACATAGGAGTGATAGGGTAAGAGAGGATTTCTTTGGACTATTGAATTAAATCTGTTGAGAAATCATTATGAACTAACAAGGACTTGTCTATGTTTACTAGTATTCATGTAGCCTTCTTATACTTCTCAATTAAAGAAGCTAAGTCCTTCAAATTTTCCTTAGTGCCTACACCAAAGAGCAGAACATCATTGACAAAAAGTGTGTGTGTGACTTCTTCCTCACTTGAGACCTTAACTCCCTCAATCTTTCCTTCTCTTTTTTCTTTCAGAACCATCCTTCTTAATGCATCAACAACTATGAGGAAGATCAAACGAGATAGTGGGAATCCCTGTCGGATTCCCTTTGTAGGTCTAAAGAAATATGATGGGGTTTCATTGATCAGTACTGCAAAGGAAGTAGATTGGATGCATCCCATTATCCATTCTACTATTTCCATATCCATCCCTAGCTAGATGAGGATGAGCCTGACAAAAGTCCAATTTACTCTGTCATAGGCTTTGGACAAGTCTAGTCCAAGAGAAAAAGAACTTTGTTTATCCTTTTTGATGGAGTGGATTTCTTCCTGAGCCAGGGACACCGCATCCAAGATTTATCTATTGTGCAAAAAAATAAATTGCTCTTTTGAAACTACCTTGCTTGGGATAGGTTTTATTCTTTGAGCAATCACCTTGGTTATGATCTTGTAAATCATGTTACGACAGGAGATTGGTTTGAAGTCATTAAAGGCTTCATCCTTCTGCTTCTTCTGGATCAAGGTGATGAAGGTGGAACTAATGCTCCCAAGAACCTCACCTGGATTTTGGGATTCCTTAAACACTACCAGGATTTCTTCCATGATTTGTTCATAAAACCATAGGAAGAATTCTAGGGTGAATCCATCAGGTCCCGGCCTTTTTCATTTTTGGAAAGATTGTAGCACTTTCTTTATTTCTTCCTCTAGAATGTCCTTAGTTAGTTCCTCATTCATTTCCTCTTTGATTGATCTAGGAAACATATCTAGGACCTCCAGGATCTATGTAATTGGGCATCCCTCTGGCTCTTTGAAAAACCCCTGAAAATAATCTACTGCTGCTTGAGATTTTTCTGAGAAAGACCTTGCCCAAGTCACCTAATTTGACCTAATTTCATAGATTGTGTTAATGCTCTTCATCTGGGAGGAATATCTATGGAAGAATTTTTTTTTTTGATCCCCTTCCTTCAACCAGAGGACTCTGCTCTTAAGCCTCCATTTATGCTCTTCTTGTGAAAGTAAAAGATCCTTCTTCCCTTCCAACTTTCTTAAGCCCTCTAGTTGATCTACCATGAACACTCCTTCATCATTGATCTCATAAATCTCTTTGATATGTTCCTCTACCTGTCTCATTTCCTCTTGTTGTCTTTTCCTAAAATTCACATCCCAGTCTTTTGAGATATTTTTGACCTTTGCCAAATTGTCAGCGAAACTGCTACATAAGAGAATGATTCTGAACTTCCTGTAAGGGTTCCTAGGCTTCTAAAATTTGGTTTCGCTAATCTTCTTTTTCCATCCATTGTTGTTTGAATTTAAAAGGGGAGGGGGGTTTCTCCTCGGGGGACCTAATTGTTAGAACTATTATGTGATGGTCCAAGTTGCCTCCTGTTTCCAAAATGGCTTGCAGAATGAGATCATTCATGATTAGGCTTTCTGAAATTAGGAACCTATCCAATCTTTTTGAAATGGCCTTCTCACCCCCCCTTCTATTTCTCCATGTGGGTACTAGTTTTAGAGGAGCCAAATCTATTAGCCCTTTCTGGTCAAAGAGGTGATTAAAAAAGGGTCCTAGTGTATCTCCTCTAGCGTTTTTTTCCTAGGTTTCCTAAGTGGTAAGGGTTAAATTGAAAATCACCTCCTGTAATCAGGTCCAAGAGGTCCAGCACTCCTAAGTTCTCTAATTGATCCCAAAACTTTCTATCATAGAAGGGTGCGTACATATTGAGGATGTAGAAGTGTTTCCTCGTCTCACTATCTTCTAACTTTGTACCCATAATCGACCCATATCGTTTAACAAAGATTAATCTAACTATATGGTCCCATGCTATTAAGGTTCCTTGTGAATGACCTTCTGCATCACTACTTGTCATTTCCTAGTCCCTAATGCATTCTTTGATTAATTCCTCAGCCTTTCATCCTTCTATCATGGTTTCTTGCAAAAGTAAAACTTATGGTTTTTTGTTGGATAAAATCCTTTTTAAGGCATTTTTTTTGGAGGTTGCCCCTAACCCCCTGACATTTAGGGAGAGGATTTTCATTTTATAACCCCTTCTGGGGATTTTTCTCTAAGCACCCCTACGATTGTGGTATGTTTACCCCATTTAATTTCTAGCATCGCTTGATTTTAGGCCTTAGAGACGAATGTTTTCCTTCCTAACTGTGGCTTGGGGAGAGAGCTGGGGGCCAAACCTCCCGTAGATACACACTCCTCATCAGGAATTTTGGAAGTTATGGGGAGAATATTATAGTGCTTCCCCGAGTCTTTTTGTAAACTATCTGTTTTGCATTGGAAAACTCGGGTTTCTAATACCTTGATAAAATATGAGAAAACACTACTAGAACTAGGTTTCTCAACATTATTACCTTTTGGTTCCTTGCATGGTAACCTCTTCTACTGTGGTCCACTTGAGCCTCCACTACTGAGTTGTCCTTTTCCTTCGCTGCTTATGTGGCCTCCGTTTAAGCTTTCTCCACTGACCATCCTTTCTAGAGTTTTTCAAGTCTCTTCTAAACTGTCATCCTTTTATGTGTCACACTTGCCACCTTTATCCATTATTCCTCCTTCCTGTTGACGTCCACTTATTTCACCACTCCCTACATCTTCTTTCATAATATTTTCTATAATAACTCTACTTCCTTCATATTCACCACCTTTCTACTTTTTATCACTCCCTTTGCTTTCTTAACCTATTTTATTATTCCATGGTTCCCCAAGTGCATTGTCTACTCCATCCTTCATAATGCTCTTAGTCACAGGTTTGTCGTCCTTTTTACCTGCTTCCTTTCTTACCCAAATTGTTTTGAAACGGGCTTCCTTCCCTGTTTTTGGGTAGTCCCTCTATAGATCACCTACTTCACAACATCAGAAACATCGGAATGAGACCTTCCAATAATCCAATCGTTGACACCACTGGCTATCATGCATTTTTATTATCAGTTCCTTGTACAGTCCATTCCTTAGGTCCATCTCCACCAGGATTTTTGTGCACCTTCAATCAACTTTCGTGTCCCAACCATCTTCCAACTCCATGAACTTTCCTAATTTATTCCCTATCGCTTCCAGGTATTCTTCTTCCCAGAACACCATGGGAAACCCTGGTAGAATTACCCATATCTACTGCTTATTGTGTGGCTCCTTCCTGGCGTCGAAATCAATCCACCATTTCTGCAAGATAAGCCTGGATAGTCCCCACTACTATTTTCTATCCAACAATTTGCGTTTGTCTTCTTCCTGTTTTAACTTCAGTAAAAACCATCCACGAGGCGGCACATGGATATCAGGTATGTATCCTTGCCCGCTTTCCTAATTGCTGCTAACCCAAACTTGTATTGCTTACTTCCCTGTATTTTTCCTGTAAAAGCGTCCTCCCAGGGCTAATATTAAGTATTATGGTATCTATTTTATCTTAATGTCTCATCCAAATGTTAACTCTATGGTTGTATTATGTGGTCTTATGCCCTTAGTTTTCCTTGATTTTTTCATGCTGACGCTAGCAAGATCGTGGCTCATCAATGTATTACCTACGCCATTATTTTTAAAACATGCCCCATTTACTGGCTCTACCTTTTCTTATGATTCCGTACTTATCACTTCATCAGCCATTTTTTTCGTCTACTACAACATAGAATGTACTTCGTCCTGCGTGCTAAAAATTGGCCCTCCCCATCATTCGTGCTATAATCCACTTCATCCAATTGCATCTTGGATTGTTGCTACCCTCTCCCATTTAGTTTGTCTCCATGATCCCCATCCACCTCATAAAAAATTAAAAAAAATTAAAATACACT
>LPNX010028333.1:233710-247539 GCA_001517045.1 Pseudotsuga menziesii
ATATCAATCACCATAATGAATTTTTTAACCAAATTACAATTTAAAAGATCTAAAAAAATAAAGATTTTAAAATTTTAACATACGAAATTATAGTAAACTTAAATTTCGTTTAATATTGGTTTACAGATTCACTTAATGCTTTAGACTTGCATTTAATTGTATCCAAAACTCTTATACTTCCTAGCTTATCACCCTCTCCTTTATGGATTCATGTCCCAAACGTTCAATTGAGTCAAGTCCTTCAGTCTCCTAAGTCGACAACGTAAAATTACAACTTAGGAAAATACTTAAACATTACTCACAATGCTTTTACTGACGGTTACTTTACCGGGGATGTTACATTCTCTTGTTGAATTTCTCCACCTTAGATAGATTTTTCTTAAGGAATTGGGAATATCATGATTCTTATATTTGTTTTATTAAATCAAATAAGCCAAAAATATGTGAGGGAGATTGTGTATAACGAAATCAACTCCACATATCACAATAAAAATTAGATGAAAAGTTTATAATGCAAGTAGTGTTATTAATACCTTGTAATGTTTAATGTGGTCAATATCTGATGTAGATGGCCTCGACCATTTCCCTTTTAGATTCATGCAACTATGATACTAGCTGATGTAGGCATGACTTGGGTGGTCGGCTGCAGATTAACGCACAGAACAAAACATCATACACACGTATGCCAAGAAATATGGCTTTCAATTAAATGGTAAGCAAATTACATGTTTGTTTGCAGCTAAGGGTGAATTAAATTATGGCTTAATCATCCATATATATGACAATAAATCTCTATAGTTGTACATGGTTCATCTCCAACTTCGGGAGCTATACCAAGAACACTCCTGAGGGTCCCAACCCCTTCTATCTTTCCTCAATGTCTATTTATCATTGTATTTCCACCTATTATGGTGGGTTCTAGAATATTCTAGCTTCCTATGGAAATATTTGTGGTACACAGTGCCATATGGAATCGTCACCTACCACCATCACTCTGCAACTGCTCCACCTACTCTCTATTGTGTCCTAGACATGCTCTCTCCTTCCATGTTCTTGGAATACAACATTCTTGGAATTCTCGTTGGTCATCTCTCAACTGATACCCATCAGTTCTCTTTGATTGCTTGATGTGACATCTCACTCCACATTATTCTATAAACATTCCCCTCGAATTCCCTCACTTTATATCTTCCTTTCATTTATCAGAATCCCCTTCGACTAGACTACTTTCATGTTTCTTATTCTCCTCTATCACATGGCCCATCATTGACCACATCTTGCTCAAAATTCCTATGAAGCTTATTCCTCCATATCTACCTCCTTGTCCTCATGAACAATCACAAATGATCTCTACTATGACTTCCACCCATTCAATTCACTCAAGTCGACTCCTCTGGTTCGACTCTTCTCTTTTTGTCTTCCTCCTCTAGTTCAACTATTCTCTTTTTGTCTACCTCCTCTAGTTCGATTATTCTCTTTTTGTCTACCTCCTTGTTTGTTAGTATTCCCATTGATCGGATTATATTTGCTCTACTATATCGTAACTATCCATCTTATCCAACTATAATTCAGTCACATTTACTATCTTCATTCCACCACTTTATTATGTTTGAACTCTCTCTGTCAGTTTTACCACTAACTTTCCCATCCTTTCGACTAGTTCTCACCTTCGGGTGTGACATGGAATTTCCTTCAAGTTAGATCCTAGTCTATTCTGATCATCTAGACTTGAACTGTCCCTTGCTTTCATACATAAGGTCTTCAACTCTTCCCCTATGACCACATTCATTCATCCTCCTTATACCTAGATCCCAACTTGAACAATACCATGTCGTCCTACTTAGTTCTACGACATATTTGTTGTCCTGCAATCTGACCAGTTCTTGTCGACCATCCACTTCAACTACTTAGTCCTCTGATTGATCCTTCTTCAACTATGAATTCTCGACCAATTTCCACCACTTCTGGTTTTCCACTCAAGTAGTTCTCATTGGCCACCTTTATCAACTATTCTCTTTGACCCAACTACATGGGCTCAAACAATACCCATTTCTTCTTCCTGAAAGGCCATCATTCATCTTTTAGTTGGTTCCCTTGTCTCCTATATTCATTGGTCGGTCTTGGGATGATTTCCCTTGCGTCATAATCCCCAAGTTAATCATTAGGAGAGTTTTGAGGTAAAAAATGGGCCTCAAAACAAAAATTGTACCATTAAAATTCACTTTATAATAACCAATAGGATTCAAGATGATGATGTCAACCATAAGGGTAAACTTTGTAAAAAAAATGGAGGGAAAAGAAAAAACTACTTTTTCTTATCATATTTTTGGCATGTCCCCTTATGGGTTCACCCAAATTTCAAGTTTGGGGACTTGTTGGAATGTGAAATTTAATTCTGAATCCAACCCATACCCACACTGCTAAAGTACCCACAACACCCCAAAATGAACATTTCATTAAAAAACGTATTTTCATTTTTGGGTGTCATGGGTACTTCAAAAGTATGCAGTGTGGGGTACGGGTTGGATTTGGAATTATATTTCATATATAATGAGTCCCCAAACTCAAAATTTGGGTGAAATGATAAGGATATATGCCAAAGATACAATAAGAAAAAGAATTTTTTCTTTTTCCCCTCCAAAATTTAGAACTTTTATTTTATTATTATAGCTCTTATTTTATTATTTCCCTTATGAGACCTATTTTAGAACTCAAAAATACCCTAATGAAAAATATTGTCCTCAAGCTAAGGAATTATCCTCTTGCAAGATCCCAATACTTGTATTTCTTTTGGTGGAAGTGCTGGAACTTATATCATTTCTTCAATGGCATATCCCTTCCTTCCACTCTGTTCAATTGTCTTCTAACTTGTCTATATGATTGCAACCATGTTACTTCAAATCCTTCCACATCCCTCAGGGTGATTTTCCTTTGAACCTCGTCTACCTAGTCTTACGCTGACCAGTTCCACTCTCGACCCTCTCCGTCGACTCTTTTCTTCTCCTCTACAAAATTCTCTAGTGATTCTCCATGACCTTGACTATGATTTTAGAATTGTAGTCAAATGCATCATCGAGGACCTCAACATGCTTTTGTATCCCATCTCTTCGAAACTTATCAATCTTCATGAAGCACATAGCTTCAAATCCATAGTCTTTCTCATCGACTATCTTCTACTTTGGGAACCTCAGATTGGTTCTACTCCTTTCAATGGATTTCCTTCTATTGTCCATTGGTTTCTTCTCCCTTCTTATCGGATTCTCCCCGAACCTTCTCTGGGGTCATTGGTTCATCTCAACCACTCTTGTCAACTTCACCCTCCATGACATTTCCCTCCTCATACCCAAACTCATCATCACATCGGTCTGGTTCATGACACTTTTCTACAGTAAACTTGTCGGTAATATTTTTACTGCATTCATCTTGAAATTACCTAGTTCTTTTGTCAACTTTGTTAAATTCTATGAAGCATAGGATCATCATCCTACGTGAATTCAAATGAGAATAGAAGGTTGCAGAAGAGATAGAATAATTTAGCATATATTGATCAATTACTCATGGAAAAATTGTACACACAGACACAAAATTGGAATAATATGATTATATTCATGAATCAATAATGAATATGTAATACAATGGTTATAAATATAGGAGAATTCAAATGCCTAAGACAGGATTCGAATCTACCAACTCAGAATGACTCCAAAGATAAATCAGTGTGGAAAAATCACCACTGGAGTTCACTAATGCAACTCCAAATAACTAACTCAGTCTTAAATCAATTAATTGATGAGGGTAGGTGAACAAAGGCACCCACACTCCATTCAATCATGCAAACTAGTGCTAGGATAATTGATTGTGATATAACTGATAGTAACTGGAGCATAAGTTAACATAACTAATTACCTACCAAGGTCAACATAAGGAGACTGTTGGTGGCACTCAAAGAGGGTTCCTAAATTATAGGGATTCGTCCCTAGGGAACCTAAACTCATGCAATCAGGTGCACTAAGTGGGAGATGTCCCCTAGGTGTGTCCTGCATGCACTAGTGGAGTGATGAATACCTCCTAAGCTAGAAAAATATACAATTAGACTATGTGATCAAAGGGAGGATTAATAATAATCCAAACACCCCACCCCCTTAATCTTAACTTTGGATAACCTCGGCCCTAGAAACTAATACTAGAGGTCACCCATACAATATAAATGCAAAGAATAATAACTGCTTAACAAACAAGGAAATGGGGAAAACCTCATGCGAAAGAACCCCCATCAAAATAAGCAAGAAAATTAGGATCAAGCTTTCATATCAAGAGAAAATTTGTTCATGAATAAAAAACTTATGAATTTTTTTCTACAACCTGCATCTCTGTGTTGCAGTGAAGCAGTGTGATGGTCCTTGTGTGCACTAGTATCCTTGGACTATGAATTTGAACCTCTCTATCTTCTACCAATATGATGGTAGAAAGGAGAAGGAATGTTTCCTTTGTCTCTTCTTTCTAGAGGAAGAGTGACATGATCCAATTTGTTCTTCAGTGAGCATAATTGTTGATTAGTCCTTATCATCATGTAGCATCTCTCTGGGATATTGTTGCACCTCTCTAAAGGAAGTGAATTTTCTTGCTGTAGCGCAAGTTTCTCTTTTTGAATCTGGGATCTTGT
This sequence comes from Pseudotsuga menziesii, assembly GCA_001517045.1. Lineage (NCBI taxonomy): Eukaryota > Viridiplantae > Streptophyta > Pinopsida > Pinales > Pinaceae > Pseudotsuga > Pseudotsuga menziesii. Next base: position 238,374 of record LPNX010028333.1, read on the forward strand.
TATCCTCATGTCAAATGGCTCTCCATTTATGTTCCCAGCTGCCTCAATAATCTTTTGTGCCCATTTAGGCCTAGGATTGGGAGTAAGGACTGGATTTTTATCTGGATCACTGTGAAATCAATATTCAATTCCATAAATTGATTCAACTGGGTCTTGTGCTTCAGATTATTAATATTAAACACTAATGAAAACATTATCATATGTAAAAGGTGTATGTAGAATGGTTTTACCTCCCCTTTCAAATTGTAGTTGATACTATACTAGACCTGAGTATGGAAGAAAGAGTGAGAATTCGTATGCCTTGGAGGCATGGTTTGCAACACCCTTCACTATAATCTTCTCGGTTGAGATATTTGAGATCTCCATTGAGTCAGGACCAAATTCCACTTGCTTTGGTGGGATGGTATGTGTCATCTGGTATACATATAAAAAATGTGCAGCTAAAGAGGGCACATAGAGTACATTTTTGAACACTCCATGTTTTAACTTGATTGAACCCTTTCCTTCATCTTGAATTTGAGTGTCATCACCTTATATGAATACTCGAACCATCAGTAAGTTGTGATGAAGAGAATGATTCTCTGGATGTAACCATATGATTGGAGGCTCCTGAATCAATGAGGAAGGCATGTGATTTTGAGAAGCTATCCTTTAGTGCATGGCATCTCTCATCATGATCTTAAGTCTTTTCTTTAGAGTCAGTCTTACTTGCACCTTCAGGGATGGAAATATTGTGCTTCTCAAGGAGTTTTACAGTATGATCAATTTTCTTATTCATACAATACTTCTATACATGGTTTCTATTCTTACAATAAGATTAATTTCCCTTTTCATACCTTTGATTTTTTTCCTTCCTAGAGCTCGAGGCTTCATCTGATGGATCAAACTCATCTTTAAGTTTAAATTCAGTGTTTATTTTCTCTTTACCTTTACTCTTCCTTCTTTCTTTCTCATTCCTTGTCTCACTATCTTAGAGAGCTTGATTTAGAGAGGCTCTGAAATCTCCCAACTGTATCAGCTTGTCTTGTCCTTGGATTAGATACTCTACGAAGGCATCAGGGGATGGAATTCACCAATTAGGAGTAGCCAGTCTCCCAAAGTTAAAGGTAGATACCAACATTGATAATTATGGGCCAATTTTTCTTAGTATGGAGAGCATCGATTGTTCATCCTTCTTCTCAATCTCGCATTGCTTGCATTTCATGACCATTGATTTGAATTTAGTGAAGAATAGTTGTATTGTTTCAAAGTTACTGGGTTGTAGTGCTATCAGCTCATTCTCCATGATATGGCCCCTCATCTCATGTTTTTTTCTAAACAAGGATTCGATATTATCCCATACTTATTTTGGAGTATTGAGTCCATAAAGGTGGAACAACAGCTACGCGGAGATGTGGATGCACATGTAGCTAAAATATTCATCAACCAATCCATATGCTTCAATTTTTCAATATAATGTTGGGGTTTGTCTACTCTTCCCATGATCATCCTGTACAGACCTTTGTTGTGCAAGGAAATCTACATATTTTCCCTCCAATCAAGGTAATTGAAGGGTGTAAGGATTACAGGAGGAAGACCTGCTGAATTATCCATTTCATAACTATATTGATCAATAATTCTTTCATAAATCTTTGAATGCACTAGCAAAAAAACTACAAAATAACTCAATTCAAATTAATTTAGCTCAAAATATCTTCACTTCTACATGTGCACTTTCTTTGAGTACATCACACCTCGATAGTCTTCTCTAGACAAAATCCAAAGGGAGATATGTAACTATTCCAAGAATTATGTGGAAACTCAATGTATTCTAGTGAATCAATGGAAGTTTTCAAGGTTTGAGGCAGACATGGATACCTGCTTTGATATAATGTTAAATTCTATGAAGCAAAGGATCATCAATATGCATGAATTCAAATGAGAAGATAAGGGTGCATAAGAGAGAGAGAAGAATTTAACATAGACAAGTCAATTACTCTTGGAAAAATGTACACACATAGAGACAAAATTGGAATAATATGATTATATTCATGAATCAGTAATTAATATGTAATACAATGGTTATACATATAGGAGAAGTCGAATGCATAAGATAGGATTTGAATCTACCAACTTGGACTAACTCGGGAGCTAACTCGATGTGGGAAAATCACCACTGGAGCTAACTAATGCAACTTCGGATAACTAAATTAGTCTAGGGTAGGTGAACAAAGGTGCCCACACTCCCTTCAATCATGCAAAATAGAGCTAGGCTAACTAATTGTGATTTAACTGATGTTAATTGGAGAATAACTAAACATAACTAATTACCTACCAAGGTCAACTAAAGGAGACTTTTGGTGGCACTCAGAGTGTGTTCCTGAATTATAGCGATTCGTCCTTGGGGCACCTAAACTCATGCAATCAAGTGCATTAAGTGCCATATGTCCCCTAGGTGTGTCCCCCAGGCACTAGTGGAGTGATGAAGACCTCCTAAGTTAGGAAAATATACATTTAGACTATGTGGTAAAAGGGAGGATTAATAATAATCCCAACAGACCTTACCTCAATGAATTGCATACTAGGTACAAGTTTCTTCTTAGACTTCGACATAATCACTACTAATGGTGTGGAATTAGATTCTGCTACAAGTATTCTCATTACTCAACTCTCCTCTTCCTTATTCGACCGTGGACATCAACTCTATCCCACGCCATCAATTTATTTTGCAGTCATTATGGCTTCCTGGCCATCTTCCTCTGTACTCCTTTGCAAGTGCTCCTTAGACTCATTGGTCGAAATCTCTACATCTCTTGGGAATTCATGAAAAATATCCTCCGTTATGGATTCTTTATCGTCGTCAGCTCCTCGATAGTATTCTTCACATTCCTCTTCATCCTCCTTGTCGGTCTTCCCATCGACAACTCCATCTATAGTTTATCCTTCCATTTTAGGTCTTCTCTCACAAAGTTCGTCACTTTCCTTCACTTCATGTCCTCTTGGATGTTCCTTCACTTATCTAGAGGTCCTTCACTTGAATGATCTGCGTATCTTGTTTTTATACTATTTTGTTCATATATAAAGTTTAGTTATACATGGGAACTAGACATTTTAATTATATTTCTATCTAATTTGACTATATATTTTGATTCCAACCATATTCTTTGGAGGAATATGCCCCTAAATCTTTCAACAAGGTAAATCCCTATTATTTTTGTTATTTCATTCATTTTTAATGATTTTCAACTCATTCCTAAAAACTAATTATGGTGTAGACCTTTGTTTCCACACAGTTTGATTTCATTTCTCTAGGTGCTCGATCCAACACCCATTTTGGAACCTATACCGCAGAGTATCAATGGTTCAGGTATTTGAAAGATCCTTATGTCTAAACACAAACATGGGTTTTGTGCCTTGTTGTATCACTATGGAATGTGATCCACCGGTTGTTACTCAACTTCCCTATTCTCTCCAAAATCCGCGGCCCCAATCTCAAGTAATACATAGATTTGAAGATGAGGATTCAAGTTTTGTTTCAATGGTTTTAATGGAAATCTGCTCTGAATGATCCATAGGTTGACAATTGTTTATCCTATGGTTTCCACGTCACTATTTTTGGAGGGCCGACCCTTTAAGTGGTTGACCCATGATGTAAGAAACAAGTATATATATGTTGTTAAATTTAGGAAGATAGATAGACAGAGAAATACACTGTAAAAAGTCTGATTTAAATAATATATCCCACTTTGCGTTTATTTTAAGCTTTTAATTCCATATTTGGCAGCGTTTGGAGGGGGGCCCACCTTCAACCACTATGTGTGTGTTTTTTGTTGTTGTATTTTCTTGTTCATACTATCCTAAGAACCCTTATTCTTTATACATATGTTTATATATATGTTTCAACATGAGTTTGTGATTTTATATGCACATGTAGGGATAGTTGAAATATTTTTGTTGGTTTCCGAATTGCAGAATTGTGTGATATACCTACGATCATGTTTTTACCTATTATGCATTACTTTTTCCACAGTAATAACATATAGCCTGAATTTATCCTTGTGGATTTAGTTTTTGTGTGGATCTAATCATCTAATTCTAGTTTCAGAATTTGTAAGTAAGGTAAAAAAAAACAATCATAGGAGTATTATAAACTTGAGTTTATTTCTTTATAGATAGAAAATACTATAGAAAATATTACTTTAGTTTGTAGAATCTCTGTCCAAAATGCATAGTTTAATTATCTTGAAGTTTAATAGTAGTGTGAGTAGTGTGTCAAATGACTTTAATTAGTTGAGTGAAATATATATATAAGTTGTCAATATGAGAAATGCATACTCTATTCAACGTTTGAAGTCATTTTATGGACTCTTAGATGATTGAGTGTTTTCTTTGAGTTTGTTTTAAATATAGAACGAAAAGGTATCTCATAATTTCTTTGTTATTAGTTAGAAGATAGCTATTTTAGAACTAATTCTCATTCTAATTTAAACATAGTTGTGCGATGATGTCAATTTAAGATTCAGAAAGATTGATGGTTTGAATAGATATCCTATTTTGTTTAAGTTTGAAGTAAGTAGTGAATTATAAGGATTAGCATCTCCTTTAACATAGATCTTAGATCTGGAATTTCTTTCCTCATTTTGATTATTGGGATTATGTGTGGAACTCTTTAAAAGATTGGATTGATTTGCTGCAAGTATAAGTTATGATTGTTTGATTTGGTATACTGAAATAATCTTAGATCCTTTGCATTAGGAAGATAGGAGAAGAGTTAGTTCAGTTATTTAGAATTTGAGATTTGTTGTAACTTTAAATAGGATAAAAGTTGATTATCTTTTAATAATTTTTTTAAGGCTACTTGAACTTGGTATTGTGAACATAAAACTTTTTCCTTTTGATTTTCAATTACAAAGAGTAGTTGATTTGTATTGACATGGATAAAGTTTGGTTTGGTGAATGAATTCTTTTGTGATTTGGAAAACTTTCCTTAATTATTGGTCAATGAGTAATGGACTTGTGGTTTGTGACTTTCTCGAAGTTTATTATTAGTGAATTAGACTAGATTGTAAATGTATCATCTTTGAAACTATCATAGGAATTTATATTTATTACCGAAAATTGTCTTACTTTTCACATATGGTGTAACATATCGAAGATTACCTACCTTGGTTGATAATTTAATTGAAGGTGAATTAATTAGTTATATATTTTACCTGACATATCTGTTGACCTTGCACTCATTTGACTATTCCTTTACTTTACTGGTATTCTCCTCGGACGAATGTTCCTCTATGTTGTGGACAATATTCTTCGATTACCTCCCCTGGGATTTCTCACATGACTCCCATTCCACCTTTGGTCATACCAACTCAACCAATTCTTTGTATTCTATCTTGTCTTCCTGTCGGGTCCTTTCTTAGTCATTTTACAACATCTCTCCCTCTTCTGAGTAGAATCCTTTGGATTCCTCTTGTGCAGTATCCTCGTTGCAGTCGTCAACTTGCGATATTCTTAGCATCTCAAGCCTTTGATCAATATGATCTAGAATATCGTCGATCTCCTCAATTATGAGTATTATCTTCCCCGACATTAGGATATTCATTAACTTATCTTGGCATGTCATCCCTTCTATTCCATGTTCCTTCTCCAGCATGTATATCTTTAACATCATTGTCCTAAATGCATCACATATTCTCTTCAAGGTCACTATCTCTATTGACCTTGACACCTATGCACCCTTGCACTATGTACTCATCCTTTCGAATCTTCAACTGAGTCCTTCTTTATTCTACTTCTCTTCAGCACCTCTGCTCAACCTTGTTGCTGGAATGACTTCCTTTCTTCCAGTCTTCACCTAGGTTTTTCTTCTCTTCTCCAGTAGGTACTAGACTAAACAATACATTTATGGAGTCACCCACTTCTCACCATCTCCTGTGATCACATGATGACTCTACCTAATCGCAGCTGGATTCACTTGGTTCTTCACTTGGATTGCTACAACTCTACCTACAATTTCAGTTCTGGACCTACATCTCTCCTTGACTCTCTTAGGATGCTCTCCTATGCAATCCTAACTATGGAAAACTATATCCCACCTCATATGGGAACTATCCCTCTCCTACATATCTACCCAACCGCATCTAGAAGTCTTCTCTTGTTTGATTGCAACTATGCCTCCCACTTCATTCGACAACTCTCCCCAACTGTAGTTGGAGTTGTCTTCTTATTATGAGTGGCAACTAGATTCCACACACATGTTTCTCCTACTCTGATACAAACTAATGAAGAGGTCCTCGACCATTTCCACTTTATATTCATGCAACTCTGATACCAACTGATGTATTCATGGCCTGGGTGGTCAACATCACATTAACACACAGAGAAAAACAACATACACAGGTATGCCAAGAATTATGGATTTTAATTAAATGCTAAACAAATTACTTGTTTGTTTACAAATAAGGTTGAAGTATCTAATGGATTAGTTGGACCTATATATTACATCACAACTTTATGGTTGTACATGGTTCATCTCCAACTACAAGAGGTATACCAAGAACACTCTCAGGGTCCCAACCCCTTCTCTCTCACTTCAATGGTTATTTATACAAATTTTCCACCTGATCAGTTGGGTTCTAAAATCTTCTAGCTTCCTAGGTAAATATACATGGCATGCACTACCATCTGGCCTCCTCACATACCACCATCACTGCTTTGCAACTGCTCCAGCTACTCTTTGTTGCATCCAATACATGCTCTTTCCTTATGTGTTCTTGGAATTCAACATTCTCAGAATTCCCATCGGTAGGATATTGACTGGTAATCATCGGATCTCTTCACTCGCTTGGTGTGATGTCCCATTCCACATTATTCTATCTTCATTCCCTTGACTACCCTCACTTTATATCTTCTTTTGTCTATCGAAATCCCCTTCGATGAGACTGCTTTCACATTTTTTCTTCTCCTCTTTTACGTCACCCATGATTGACCATGACTTGATTGACACTCCTACAATGCTTATTCCTCTGTATCAACCTCCTCATCCTCATGAAAAATCACAATTGGTCTCTACTTAGAATTCCACACTATCATTTCACTCATGTCGACTCCTCTAGTTCAACTTTAGTATTTTTATCTTCCCCCTCTGGTTTGAATCTTCTCTTTTCATCTATTTTCTTGTCCATTGATATTTTCATTGATGGGACTATCTATGCTACGATAGTTCATAACTAGCCATCTTCTCTGACTATAATTCAGTCGTCTTTACTAGCTTCCTTCAACCACTTCATTACGACCGATATTCTCTTTGACATTTTTACCACCGACTTTCCTATCCTTTCGAATAGTTCTCACCTTCAACTATGACTTGGAAGTTACTTCAAGTTATCTCTTAGTCTATTCTCAATAATTTGGGCTTCAACTGTCCCTTTCCTTCACACAAAAGGTCTTCAACTCTTCCCCTATGACTGAAATCATTCGTTCTCCTTCTACCTGGCTTCCAACTCGATCACTACCTTGTTGGCCTACTTATTTCTCTGACATACTTGCTATCCTGCAACTTAAGCAGTTCCTATCAACCATCCACGTCAACTACTCAATCCTCCTACTACTCCTTCTTTGACTACAACTTATTGACCATTGCCACAACTTATGGTTTGCTACTCAACCAGTTCTCATTCGCCACCTCTATCGATCGTTCTCTTCAATCCAACTTCATGGTGTTAGGATTAATTAATCCTCCATTATCCATATATAGTCTACTTGATAATATTTTCTAACTTATGAGTCATTTTCTAGAGTTTGGTTCCATTGGCGCCACCGGTTCCAATCCCTGCATTTTAGGATCCACTCCGAGTGCCACCAGCAACCTCCATCAATTGTTTCTGGTACGTAGGCAGTTATGCCGAGTCAACCTCCAGTTACAATAATTTATATCACTCTCAGTTGTCTAACGCCATTTTTGCATTCTTGCATGGGGAAAGGCACATTTTTCCACCTCCCTCATGAGTTAACTGATTGTAGAACTTATTTATACATTTGGATTTAGAATAGTGAGCTCCGATAATGATTTAGACACACTAAGTTAGCCAGACATCTAGGTTTAGTTGGTAGATTCAAATCTTATCCACATGATTCAAATTCTTATTGTTGTAATACCATTGTATTAATGCTGGAATGTGTTGATGTATTTGTAACTTCAGAAGATATTTTGATGTATATTATCATTGTATGTTGTTGTACCCCCATTGGGGATGTGTGTTACCAATTTATGTGATGTCTAAATTGTGTCTAGACCTTGAGGTACAACCTTTGTTGTAAATCAAGGAAATAGTCCCTAGTGTAACAACATGTAATATGTACTTGTAGTCTCTCTAGGAGAAGTGGGCCCCATGTGAGATGACTTGAAATGGTATAAATACGAAGGCGTTCTTCCTCATTTATACACACACTTCACACTCTCAAGTTCACATGAGAGAGAGAGATACTCACAGGAGGAGAGATAGATAGCTGTTGAATACTTCTTATTACTGCTTTTGATCATCTTATTATTGCAAAGAAGTTTGTGGGGTTTTCTTTGTTCTAGTTTCCCCAATGAAAATTTGTTTGTCTCATGTATATTTTATATCTAATGCATCTTTCTGTACTTATTATTCTTTTAGATAAATATCCTAGATAATCTAATCAGATCTTAAGAAAAACTAACATTGTTTCAAATCCTCTTTGAAAGAAGGCACTATGCAGCTATGGGAACTAGGGATTCCTAGTTGAAGTTGTTCTCTCCACATATCATCAAGCAAATAGGTCTAGGCTAAGTTGCCTCAGTAGGGCATATCTTTTGGTGGAGACAGTTTATGAATCAAAGAAGTTTCATTTTTGACACTGTCACTGCTGCTCGGAGAAACTAGGGAATCAAGTATTAGAGGCTTCCCACCTTAGTTTTCAGAAAGTTACCTAGGTGAGAAACTTGCCTCAAGGAGGAAGATATTTTTGTCTAAGCTAATTTTCAAAACTCCATGTTTGGAAAATTAGGGTTTCTTTGACAAACTCTAGGTTATACTGCTCTGAAACCTGGTTGGACACCTCAAATTGGCATTAGAGGAAATTTGGGGTCTAAAATGGGCCTTATAAGAAAACGTGCCAAAATAAGTTTTTGTGAGTTGGAATTCAAGAACCAATAGAATTTCAA
>LPNX010028333.1:247716-325946 GCA_001517045.1 Pseudotsuga menziesii
ATGTAAGATCCAAATATTTACTATTTGCATTTGAGGTTCTTAGTTTGAAAAGATGACTCACCATACTTAGCTTGAGGACAAGCTTGGAGGGGCTAATAACTTCCGAGCATGGAAGTACAGGATCATCCTGATCCTTGAAGAAAATAACTTGGATTACTTTATTACTGGAGAAGTTCCATAACCAAAGGGAGATGAGGCTAAGGCTGCTCATAAGAGAAGCATGGCTAAGTATAAGAGAATCATTGTAGATTCTATAAAGGATCACCTCCTCCCCAATTTTTCTACATTCAAGACATTGAAGGAAGTATATGATGCTTTGACAAAGATGTTTGAAGAAAAGAACATCAACTAGAAGATGACATTGAGGAACCAGCTGAAGAATATGAAGATACAAAAATATGAGACTATACAGTCTTACTTCACAAGGTTTTCTCAAATCAAAGAACAACTTGAAGCAGCTGAAGAGAATGTTGAAGAAGAAGAAATTGTAATGACTACCCTGAATGGTCTCCCTAGATCATGAGACTCATTCATTCAAGGGATTTGTGCAAGAAGTAATATGATCTCTTTTAGCAGACTTCGAGAATAATTTTCACAAGAAGAAGTTAGACTCGTGATACGAGAAGAGAAGATGGAAGCAACTGACGATCAAGCTCTCGTAGCCTACACCAGAAATAAATTCAATAAGAAGAGAACTTTCATTACAACAAGAAGAAGGATAAGAAACCAAATAATACCAAAAGAGATTGTTCAAATGTTCAATGTTATACTTGTGATGAAAAGGGACACTTGGTAATAGATTGTCCCATCCAGAGAAAGAGACACCATGCTCATATTGTCGAAGATGATGAACCAACAAACAAAAGATTCAAATGAGAGAAGGATGATTTGGATGAAGAGTATGTGCTTACTATAGAATTTATAGAATAGTTTTTGGAATCATTAATATGTATGAACATGAGTCACCTCACAAGGTGAAACTTGGGGATGATTATCAATATCCCATAAAAGGGAGTGGAGAAGCTTCATACAAGCTTGACTCCATAAAATCCTTAAAGATGAAGGATGTGTTGTATGTTCCAGGATTGAAGAAGAATCTTCTCTCCATATATGCACTAGATTCAAATGGAATTGGGGTTTCATTTATCGATGGCCAAGTTCTGGGGATGTGGCCCAGAGGAAAGACAATAGAGGATGCAACAATAATTGGAGAAGAAGACAAAGGCTTGTTCAAGTTGAAGGGACATCCTACAAAATCATTGGTTCATGAGTCGATTGAACCAAATGAACTGTGGCACAGAAGGCTTGCACATGTGCACTATAGAGCATTATCGATGGAAATAAAAGAAGTGTTACGATTGCCATAGATCCAGGAAAAACATGAAGGAATTTGAAAAGGATGTGCAAAAGGAAAGAATACAAAGAAGACATTTACAAGCAGTGAGAGCAAGGATAAAGGAATATTGGAGATAGTACACTTGGATGTATGTGGACCCATGTATTATAGCTCATCAAACGGGTATGTGTACCATGTTTCCTTTATAGACGATTTCTCACGTAAGACTTGGATATATTTATTGAAAGAGAAAAGTGAATTTTTGAGCAAGATCAAGGAATATAAAGCTTTGGTCAAGAACTAGAAAGATAGGAAGATTAAGATTCTACGGTCAGATAACGATAGCGAGTTCACTTCGAAAGAATTCAAGGAACTCTGTAGAGAATTTGAGATTAAGAGGGAGTTGAGAACTCCATACAATCCTCAGAAAAATAGGGTCATGGAACAAAAAAACCAGACCATAATGGGAGAATTGAAAGCAATGTTTCTTGACCAGGATATTCCTATGCAATGTTTTTTGGGAAAATGTAGCAAGAAAAACTATGTATGTACATAACTGTACTCCTCATCGAGTACTTGGAAACAAGACTCCTAAAGAGGCTTTCTCGAGAGTGAAAATAAAGGTCAACAATATGAGAATATTTGGTTTCTCGGTGTACATACATGTCCCAAAGGAGAAAAGGACCAAGCTCGATCCTTCTAGGAGGAAGGATATATTTGTAGGATATAGTGATACATCAAATGCCTACCAAATATACTTCCCAGGATTCAAGAAGATCGACATCAGTAGAGATGTAACCTTTTATGAAGACTTGACATACTTCATATCTAGGAGGAATCCTATCCAGGAAGTCGAGGAACCTAAGAAGACAAGAGTTTGAGAGTCTGAGACATGGACATTTGAGAAACAATTTCAGAAGACCCTGAAGATCACGACATGACATAACCACAAGAGCTGGTAGAGACATTCCTTGAGAAGGAATCCCACGAGAGGAAACCACCATGGGAATGAGAGCTCTTATGAGAAGCTGAAAGGTATGGTGCTCCAAAGGGAATACATAGAGAGAGAGAAGGGAAAAACCCTACAATAGCTATGTGACATCATTGATAAAGAACCTTCCACCTTTGAAGAGGCTACATAAAATAAAGAATGGAAGGATGCAATTGTCGAAGAATATCAGTCGATCATGAAGAATGATGTATGGGAGGTTGTTTCAATACTGGAGAAGAATTTTGTCATGAATTCAAAGTGGATCTACAAGATCAATCATACTGCATATGGAAGCATCGAGAAACACAAGGCAAGGTTCATAGCACGAGGCTTCTCATAGAAATAAGGCATAGACTATGAAGAGACATTTGCACTTGTGGCGAGGTAAACTTCCACAGGGACCATACTTGCTTTGGCAGTAGTTATGAAATGGAAAGTACACTAGATGGATGTCAATACAACTTTCTTGAATGGTGTAGTCGCGGAGGAAGTATATGTGGAACAACCACTAGGATTCGAGACACATGACAGAAAGACTCATGTGTGCAAATTAAATAAGTCCTTGTATGGATTGAAACAAGCACCGAGGACATGGTAGGACAAGATGGATAGCTTCCTAATGATCTTTGGATTTACCAAGATTAAAGAATATTCCAACCTCTACTTCAAGGTGGAAGACGGAATACTAGTGATACTCCTGTTATAATATGTCAATGACTTGTTTCTAAAAGATGATAAGGAACTCATTATAGATGCAAGAATGAGACTTGCTACAGACTTCAAAATGAAATACCTAGGTATGATGCACTAATTCTTAGGCATGGAGGTGTGGCAGAGTGTAGATGGAATATTCCTTGGGAAAGAGAAGTATGCAGTGGATATTATGAAGAGATTCAGAATGTTGTACTGCAAGGATCTGGCCACACCCATGGAATCTAACTTGAAGCTTCTGAGTGATGCTTCATCAAAGAAGTTCGGTCCCATGATGTATCATCATATTATTGTCTCATTAATGTATTTGAAAAATATTAGACCAAACATATGATTTTCGGTGAACACTATGAGCTAGTTCTTGACATATCCAAGACAGGTTCAACTGATAGCAACAAAGCATGTTCTAAGGTATCTAAAAGGTATAGTGGATTATGGACTCAAATATGATGCGAATCAGAAGATTAACCTACACGATTGTGTTGATTCATAATGGGAAGGTAATGCCACTGATAGGAAGAGAACCTCAGGTTGTTGCTTCAATTTGGGATTTGACATGATCTCCTTGTTCAATAAGAAGCAATGATGTGTGGATTTGAGTACAACCGAGGCAAAGTATGTTGCCGCTTGCTCGACTAGTTGCGAGGTAGTGTGACTGTGAAAGATACCCTATGACTTATTTGATCTCTAGTTGGATGTAAATTTCATCTTCTGTGAAAATTAGAGTTGCGTGAAGCTAATAGAAAACCCAGTGTTCCATGACAAGTTGAAGCACATCGAGATAAAGTTACACTATATCAGGGATATGGTGTAGAGAGGAGCAGTGAAGCTCCAATACGTGGCAACAGAGGAGCATATAGTTGATGTGTTGACCAAACCTCTTGTGAGAGTGAAGTTTGAGTACTTCAGATAAATACTTGGTGTGATCCAAATCGAGATTCCTCAAGAGAGGGAGTGATGTGTTCTAGCATAGCTAGAAGGGCAGGTTGCATTCACGTAACATCCTTGCAAAGTTTGTAGGTTGCTCAGACGTAATTAGTCATGTATATTATCCTTGGAAATAACATCCTGGTGAAGCTCATAGGATATCCTTAGATAAGTTACAAAGGATATTATCTCACATGAGAAGTGAGACAAGTTGTCATAGCAGGAAAAATCCTGGTGTAACATGTTTCTTAAATGTAATCAGTCCTATGACGGGTTATCCGAATGTAAATACTGATCCCTAGCATGGTACATAGGTTATTCGTATGTAATATGCCCCATGGGTTTTCTGAGTGTAAATACTAAGCCCAAGTGTGGTACGTAGGTTACTCGAATGTAATATGTCCTGAAGGTATTCTAAATAGAAAAGATCCTAAACGCATGTTGTTCAGATGTAATCCCTTAAGGTTGACCAGAAGAACGTAAAAAGGTCTTGGTGTAGCAGGTGGTTGGGTCATAATTAGTACTACCATATATATGAGATATATGAAGTTCCCATCTTGAGATGATAAGGCCATGAAGCACAATAGGTGTACCTAGGTGGTTCTTTTAATAGAACGGATCGACCGTAGATGCTTTGGTGGTTTGTTTTTTTGTATTGTGCAGGACAAAAGAGATGATCTTGATACAAAGAGATGGAGGTAGAATACGCAGGATATTTCCATGGAAATGTGAATAAGATCCTAGATAGATTCTACGTGAAGGCTTGCTTGCGATGAGATGAAGACCTGGAAGAGGACTAGGCCTACATCTAGCATGAAAAAGGGTTGGATCTGTAGAAAATTCTGATGACAGATAGTATGGTACGATGATCAAATTATAAGAAGATTATGTAAGAAGCTATGATGAAGACTCTATGAATTCATGATGATGACGATGCGATGAATACCTAACCAGATGTATTGATGAATGTGTAGAGAGATAATACCTTCCTAGTTAAGAGGGAGTGTCGATGTATTTGTAGCTTCATAAGATATTATGATGTCTATTATCATTGTATGTTGTTGTACCCCCATTGGGGATGTGTGTTACCCATTTAAGATATGTCTAAATTGTGTCTATACCTTGAGGTACAACCTCTATTGCAAGTCAGGGAAATAGTCCCCAGTGTAACATCATGTAATATGTACTTGTAGTCTCTCTAGGAGAAGTGGGCCGCATGTGAGATGACATGCAGGATCGAGTCCTATGTTTGGTCAGTGACTTGAAAGGGTATAAATAGGGAGGCACTCTCCCTCATTTATACACACACCTCACACTCTCATGTTTGCATGAGAGAGAGAGATAGTTAGAGGAGGAGATATAGATAGTTGTTGAATACTTCTTATTACTACTTTTGATAATCTTACTATTCTGAAAAAGTTTGCGGGGTTTTCTCCTTTATGGTTTCCCCGATGAAATCCATGTTTCTCATGTATCTTTTATATCTTATGCATCTTGATGTACTTTTTATTATTTTAGATAAATATCCTAGATAATCTAATCAGATCTTAAGAAAACTAACATAATGAATGAAGATTAATGTTGTAATTAACTGATCAATTCTTATCAGATTTGTCTAAATTTTTTCTTGTTTAGTGTACATTGTCTTTGATATTCCACTGCATAATTATACTCCTCAATTTCTATCATTTTCTTGTAGATTAATGGTTCACAAATTTAACATGGAATCAAAGCCTCGTTTAGGATAGCAGGAAGTCTTATCCGATGTCCATTATGCACCAGAAGCAACTGAGTTTCCACATAAATCCTGCAATTTTTTCCTTCTAACTCTGGATTCATCCAAAGAAGTCTCTGCAGGTGTGACATACTCTTTGAAAGTGCATATGTCTAGGTGGAAAGGATTATAGTGACATATGATTGCAAATTTAATTGGTTTTGCAGTGTTACTTGCAGGTACCTACGTAGATTCCTGAGGAATTGATTGATGAATATACAGAAAGATGGATTCTTCAGCTCTCATACCCTCAATACTTACACCCTCCAACTATGTTTATTGGAGGGAATATATGCAGGTGTACTTGCGCAAGCTTGGCCTATTTAGGATGACAATAGGAAGAGAAACTAATCCCCAACAACATGTTGAGAAGAGTAAATTTTTTAATCAGCTTGATGAGGCTTGCAGCTTCATGTGCACTCATATCTCCCGAGATATTTTGTTTCACCTTGAGGGGCTAAGGACTCTGAAGGAATATTGGGAAAATATTGAATATTTGTTTGACAAACAAGATGAGCTTCTATGGAAAATATTGGAGAATGAGCTCATTGCATTACAAACCAGTAGTTTCGAATCTATTTAACAATTCTTCACAAAATACAAGCCACTAGTACTGCAATGTAAACAATGTGGAATAGAGAGGAAAGATGAGAAACTGGTTATATCAATATTGAGCAAGCTTGGCTCAAATTAATCATCCCTTGTCTCTACATTCCATTCCAGAAGAGCTTCCATCACTAATTGGAAGATGCCTTCTGTAGATGCTTTTGTTGAGTCCTTAATACCAGATCAAGTTAAACTGGTTAAAATGTGAGTGATTCAAACCTCCAAGAATCAAGCACCCTTAGTGACAGACTCGAACAATACGAAAGCAAGAGGGAAGAACAAAGGTAAGGAGAACAAAAACATTGATTCGAAGCCAAAGGAGAATCAGAAATCTTTTGATGGAGCCTTAGGTTCTAGGAAAAAGAAGAAATTCAAGAAGACTAAGTGTCTATAATGTATGAGAGGCTTTCACCTAGAGAGCCAATTCATGAAGAAGACAATCGACCAGCTATCAACACTCCTTGAACATAACAATATTGCCCTTCCACAAGGAGAAAAGAAGTTTGATGTTGGACAACTGACAAAATATCATGAGAGGTGCCCTGCCTTGAAGGTGGGCCTCACTCAGTCAAAACCTTATTTGATAGATTCTGGAGCATCCAACCACATGGTTTCCTCCAAGGGAATCCTTAACCACTCTCACTCTATCAGGAGGACCTAGAATTCATATGGGAGATGAATCCCAAATCCTAGTTGTTGGGAGATGTTATATTAAAATACAGTATGGTGAGTTCAAGAATGTACTCTATGTTGCCTCTATTGCATCAAATTTGTTGTCTGTTTATCATATGACTCATACAGTCTCTCCCAAAAGAGTTACATTCGATTCCCTCTCAATATAAATCACTAAAAAATATAGAGGAAATATCATAGAGAAAGGGTTTTCTAACCATTCCTCAAAGGAATATGAGTTCTCCCATTTCCTGCCTTCTTCACATCCAACAACTTTATTGGCGCATGCCAATAACACCAGCAAGCCGTGGCATGAGAGATTTGGGCATCTCAATTTCAAATATCTCCAGCAAATTCACAATGACAAAATGGTTGAGGGATTGCCACTCATCCAAACTTTAGATAGAGTATGGTCTTGGTTGCATGGTAGGTAAGCATCCAAAGAAGAGATATGAAGTTGGGAAGGAAACTAGAGCTACTTCTACACTTGATCTGATACACAGTGATGTTTCAGGACGAATTTCTACAACATAAATCAATGGTTCCAGGCATTTCCTTACTTTTATTGATGAATTCTCAAGGTTATGCTGGGTATATTTTATGAAACAGAAATCAGAGATATTTTAAATTTTTAATGTTTTTAAAGCCTTGGTTGGAAATAGTTTCAAAAAGAAGATCAAGTCCATTAGATTAGATAATGGAGGTGAACACATTAAAATAGTTTTTCAATAGTATTGTGAATCATAGGGGATTCGAATGGAACACTTAGATCTATACACACCACAATAGAATGGTGTGCCCAAGAGGAAAAATAGTTCATTGAAGGAGATGACAGCCTGTCTTCTCCAAGCCAAGAATATTCCTCCTTCTCTTTGGGCTGAAGTTATAAATTTTGCTTCATACATCCATAATAGAGTTCCTCACAAATCAATGGTTGGGGCCACTCCCTTCAAAGCACTACTTGGGCATAATCCTGATGTCTCTCACTTGATAGTTTTTGGTTCCAAATCTTGGGCTAGAATACCTATGGACAAGAGAAAGGCCTTCCAATACCAGAGTAGTGAATGCATACTATTGGGATATGATTAGGATGCAAAACCATATAAATTGATGGAACATGCAACTAGGAAGTGCTTCATAGAGTGTAGTTTTTAGTTTGAAGAACATCATTTGCTTGATCCACCACAATCCAAAGCAAAAGGAGGTATAAAAACACTTCCATTTCCATTTAATGATGATATTTTGTCTCATGTGTTAGATTTAGATGATGAGGAACAAGATCAACATGATATTGATATTGAGGCTATACCTCATGAGAATCTAGATCCAGATCCAACTCCCATTCCAAATTAGTGGCATAAGGCTAAATGGGCCCAAAATCTCATTGAAGCAGCTGGGGATGGTGCTAGGAATCCAGAGGACAGAAGGAGAACATGGTCCCAGTATTAGAATGAACATGTTGCACTCTCTCACACAACTTCACTATCTATAGAGTGGTGCAACAAACTTCTAGGGAAATGCTGCTTCATGATAGTGAATGATCAAGAATTTGGCCCACTGAAGAACAAAATTGATCATTCCATTCCTTTTCTACAAAGAAGAAACAAAAATAACATTCATAATATCAGAAGAAAATTGAGAGGTTAACATGCACAGTCTCAAGATGTTGCTACATAGAAGAACTAAGATATTGCATTGCTGCTGCATAGTGCTGCAAATTGCACCAAATTGTTTACCCAAAGAGGAAAATTTTCTCTTTAGTATAGCTTGTTTTCTTGATTCACTGCTTATTTTTAGGGGGGGGAGGGGGGGTCCCATGACGTTTTCCCCATTTTCCTTAGTTTATTAAGCAACTTTTATTTCTTTTAGATTGTATGGGTGCCTTTTGGCCTAGTTGCAAGGGCCCAAAGTCATCCAAGTTGGGATTGAGGGGGGGTGTTAGGATTAATTTATCCTCCCTTGTACATATATAGTCCAATTGATCATCTTGCCTAACTTAGGAGTCATTTTCTAGATTTTGGTGCCACTGGTGCCATTGGTGCCATCAATTCTAATCCCTACATTTTTGGAGCCACTCCGAGTGTCGCCAGCATCCACAACCAGTTGGTTGTGGTAGGTAGGTAGTTATGTTGAGTCAATCTCCAGTTACAATAGGTTAGATCACTCTCAGTTAGTCTAGCACTAGATTAGCATGTCTGCATGAGGAGTGGCACCTTTATCCACCTACCTCATCGATTAACTGATTGTAGATCTAATTTAGACATCTGGAGTTAGATTAGTGAGCTCCAGTAGTGATTTAGACACACTGAGTTAGCCAATCAGTCAAGTTTAGTTGGTAGATTCAATTCTTATCCACATGATTCATATTTTTCTTATTGTAACACCATTGTATTACTGCTGGAATGAATGAAGATTAATGTTTTAATTAACTGATCATTTCTTATCAGATTTGTCTCAAATTTGTCTTGTTCAGTGTAAATTGTCTTTGATGTTCCACTGCATAATTCTACTTCTCAATTTCTCTCATTTTCATGTATATCAATGGTTCATAAATTTAACACATAGGCTCACATAGTACCCATTTCTTATTCCTGGAAGGCCATCATTCATATTCTAGTCATATTTATTGTCACCTATCTTCATTGGTGGGTTTTGGTATGGATGCCCCTGCATCAATATCTAGCTCAAAATTTATGTGAAAAGTAAATAATGCAAGTCGTATCTTTGATGTGTCAAAATTTGGTGTTAATGAGTGGATTTACATGAGAACGAGTTTAATGGAGCAGTTCTATTAATGCTATCATACAATAACGTTATTAGTGTTATATTGATTTTATAAAGTTTCTTCCTAAAAAGGTTTAATATAATGCAAATATTAATAAAATAGTCATGATGAAATTTATTGCATATCATTATGGCATGGATTTACATAAAAATATTGCAAGCATAATAATATAGCCTAGAGTATATAATTTATTACAAGCGTTTTAGTAGTGTAATTGAGACCAACAAATTTTTCGAGTGTTATTAATGTAATTGAAAATATTAAATGAAATATTTTCATACCATGCCAGCTATATAACAAAGAATATATAATCTTAATAAAATGCATTTATTGATGTTATATGCATGTAATTTGTTAGCCGGAAATACACACCTCCTGCAGACAAGAGCTGGTTCCCTAGTCTGAAACCTGTAAAAGATGGAAGACAACAAAGAAAACATGATGGCATACAATATAATCAACTAGATCTATGCATGTGACCAAGGAATCAAGCAATATAAACACATGAAACCGTAAATATGGGAAAGAAAAGACATTCTTTATTAATAAATGATTGGAGAGACTACAACCTTCATGCCTTGGTGTTGAGAGTTCCTTCCAACGGCTCCTTGCCTCTAACTTCACCTTGCCTCCAAATATTTACGAATGATTTTGATAGAGTTTGGGTATGAAACACAATTCTTCCTCCTCTTGCCCATGGGGGGTGAGCTAGTATTTAAAGGCATGGGAGGATAGGTATGGTTGAGGATCTCATGGGTGAGGTAGAGATTAGATCCTAAAAGGGAGGATCTTGAGCTCCAGCTAGTCCTAAACCATAGGGATGAGGCTCCAAATAGGCAAGCTTCGAGAATCCTTGCGAAGCTTCTCTTTTTGCCTTCAAAACTCGAGCACTACTTTTCCAAAGAAGCAAACAGGAGGTGATAAGGGGGCACCACTTTTGGCAGTAAGGGAAAGAGCGGTGGCACCTCTCTTTTCTCATGTATCAGAAGAGGTGCTGGCTCTTTGCTTATTGGGTAATGCTTTTGGTCAATGGGGAAAGAGCGTTACCAGCTCAAAAGAGGGAAAAATTGCAAGGGGTTAATTTATTCCTTCATTTCTCAAGGGAAACTCTGAGGGATTGGACCAGTCAAGGGGATACATATCTCATAACATGAGGGTGATGAGATTTCAGTATAACATAATTAATGTGTAGATCTACATGGATAATATGATTAATAAAGTTGAGATTATACCACCATAAGTTTCTCTAAACCATGGAATTTGATCTTTTAGAGTCAAGATAAATCCAATCCCTTAAGATGCAAATATTTGGTTAAGTTTTATACTTAAAAATAAGTTTGCACCTTAAGAGATTTTATTTCTCTTAATGCTTGATAGATCTAACTTAAGTACACCCTTAAGGAATTGATTTTTTAGAGAAAGAATCTCCATCTCCATCAAACTGCTTAAAAATATCCTTTCAATATATAATGCAATATTATATGAATTCAAATGATTATAAAGTATTTCAATGTCATTGGTTTTCCATGTAACTCATAATTTTCTAAGATGATCTTCACTTGGATTTCCATTGAGTTTTTTACACCAAGGTAGGATGTACTCCCCCAATATCTTTTTTGTATAAGCTATGCATAAGTTTGAATGATATTATGACTAAATTATATTTACTTGGGTTTTAGTGACTTTTTACTTATCTTTAGAAAATATAATAAATATTTTCCACTCAATTGCCACTTCTTGTTGTTAATTTGCAAGTTTGAAATCCTTAATACTCGTAAGAATTTAAAGTTTTGAGTTTTTATTATATTAAATTTGTTATACATGTTAAAGTGAAATCCAAAGTGTCAAACTTATAAATTATTATAAGAGAAGATTCAAATAAAATGGTCATGATGGCCCATTATTGTTATGACTATTTAATAATCCTCCCTTTTCCACCTTAGTCATTTAGTCACTTTCCTAGTTTAGGATGATGTTATCACTTTCCTAGTGTTATGCAATTGTTATTTGGGGCCCACTAGCCACTTGATGTGCCCTCATGCATGTGTTTAGGACCTATGGAGACCAATCCGTATATTTTAGGATCCTACTCAGTGTTAAGGGAGCCCCACCTTCATTTCACTTCATCTGAGTGGATTCAAGCTCCGATGGAAACTTTTATTCATCCAAGTCTCCTAATGCGCCACTTTTGTATGGGATTTTCATGATTTAAGGAAAAAGGCACCCATGCTCACCTACCAACTCATTCAACTGATTCATAATTGATTTAGTTGTCTGTAGTTGCACTAGTGATGTCTACAGTGTTGATTTTTCCTATGTTAGTCATGTCTACAGTCAAGGACTCAAATCACTCTTGGGATATTCGAATATCCTCCTTTGTAATATGTATTGTTCATACACAACTTAATGAATATTGCTACCAATTTATTATTTCCAGTTTGTGATTTTTACATGATTAATTTCAGAGTACATTTTTATCAATTTTTTCACTACAATCCATATTTCTTCCCAATTCTTTCACTTTAAGGTATTCTCCATCCTAATCATCTACCATGGTTCATAATTTCACATGGTATTGGATCTCTACGGATATGGTTTAACTTCGATTTGATATTTTTATGCAGGTTTTGAGAAGATTTCAGTAAAAATTGTGTTTCTATAACCACATGGTTGCCTCCAAAGAATCATTTTCTTCTTTAGATCTCATTAATGGTCCAAGTATTCACATAGGAGATGATTCTCAGATCCCAACTATAGGGAATTACATAGTACAATTTGAACATAGTATGTTCAACAATGTTCTATATGTACCTTCCTTAGTAACAAACTTGTTATCTGTTTATCAGATGACACACACTCGTTCACCAAAGAGAGTTGTTTTTGGACCTAACACAGTTAATAAAGTTAGACATCTCTTCTAGGAATATGATAACTAAAGGTGATGCAAACCATGCCTCCAAGGAATATGAGTTCTCACACTTTTTTCCATGCTCACATGAAAGTTCCCTATTTACCCATGCCAATGAGACAAGAAGACTCTAACATGAGAGATTTGGTCATTTGAACTTCAAGTACTTGCGATGATTGCACAATGAAGAAATGGTTGAAGGATTTCCCCTCATAAATTTCTCTCAAGGAATCTGCAAAGGTTGCTTGGTAGGGAAGCATCCAGAGTGAAAGTATGATGTTGGGAAGGAAAAGAGAGTTTCCTCCACACCTGGTTTGATACATAGTGATGTATCAAGACTAGTTCCTACAACTTCAATGAATGGATCCAGATACTTTATGACCTTCATAGATGACTATTCTAGGTCTATTGGATCTATTTTCTTAAGCATAATTCTGAGGTGTTTGAGACCTTCCAATTTTTCAAGGCATTAGTTGAGAATACTGCTCGGAATAAGATCAAGGAAATCAGGTATGACAATGGAGGGAAGTACTCCAAGAGATAGTTTCAAAAACTATACGCTTCTAAGGGAATCTAGATGCAACATTTTTTCCCATACACACCATAAAAAATGGTGTAGCTGAGAGGAAGAACTATTCATTGAGAGAGATGGCCACTTGCTTGCTTGAAGCAAGGGATATTCCACCATATCTTTATGTAAAAGCAGTGAAATATGCTTCGTACATTAATATAAGGTACCCCACAAGTAGGTGGTTAGGGTCAATCCATTTGAGGCATTGATGGGACATAATACTGATGTCTCACATCTGAGGTTTTTGGTTCCAAGACATGGTCCAAAATCCTATCTGATAAAAGAAAAACTCTTCAACCCCACAGTAGTGAATGCATTCTATTGGATATGCAGAAGATGAAAAAACTTACAAGCTGATGGAGATTGCAACCATGACATGCTTCATTGAAAGGAGTGTCCAATGGAATCAAATCCATTGCAATATCTACAACCAATTGAAGAGGAAGGTAAATATGCTCTACCTACACCATTTTCACATGATGACGTTTCTTCTTAAGATTCATATTCAAAATTTTAAGATGAGGACCAAGTTGAGTCATATCTTAATGTTTAGAATGAAGATCAATTAGATCCAGATCCAGATCCATCTCTTGCTCCCAATCCTAGGGCTAAATGGGCTCAAAAAATTATTGAATATACTAGGAACATTGTTGGGGATCCATATCACCATAGAAGAACCACATCTCAGTACCAAGATGGGAACGTTGCACTATGTCATGTAGATCCAATTCTCTCAGAGAGGTGCTACATGATGGTGGGGTCTAATCCATAATTATACAAAGAGTATTTCCATTATCCAAGATGTTAGGATTCCATGGATGAGGAATATGAGTCATTGCAGAACAATGAGACATGGTATCTTGTCTCTCTTCCTCCGTAGAGAAGAGACAAAAGTTCCTTCCTACATGGTGACTTGGAAGAAGTGGCCCATGAAAAAACCTGAGGGGTAAACTGATGATCCTTCCTTAGTATGAATGCTAAGGAAATCATTGTATGGGCTCAAGAAATACCCCAGGGCATGGAATTCCAAGATGGACTCTTTCTTACTGTGACAAAGATTCGAAAGGTGCAATTTTGACAACAATGTCTATATGCAACATAAGGGAGGTTTCTTAATGTTGATTGTATTATATGTGGATGAATTTCTCATCACCAGTGGTTCATCTACTGCATTGAGGAACGTCAAGTTGTCTTTGAGAAAAAAAATTTCATGACAAATCTAGGGATACTAAGACAATTTATTGGCCTTGAAGAAATTCAAAAATATTCAGGGATTGTGGTTTCAAATTCCAGATACGTAGTTGAATTTCTCAAAAGATTCCACATGTATAATTACAAAGAAGCAATGTTTCCTTTCCTATATGGCATCAAATTGGAAGAAAAAGGTTCACATGCACTATCTCAGGGAACTAATGCAAAACAGGACCATCACACTGCATTACTGTCCTACAAAGGAGCAGGTTGCAGACATTTTTCACAAATTATTTCACTCAGAATATATTTTTCTATCTCAGATCTCTGCTTGGTGTGAAGGCCGATTTAGTTCCCTAACTATTCATTTTTGAGGGGGGGGGGGTCCCATGATGTTTTCATTTTTTCCTTAGTTTCGTGAGTAATTTTTGTATTGTTATTATTGTAAGGGTGACCTTTGGTCTCATTTTCCAGGTCCTAGGTTATCCAAGTTTGGATTAAGGAGGGGTGTTAGGATTATTTAGTAATCCTCCCTTGTCCACCTTAGTCATTTAGTCTTACTAGTTTAGGATGATGTTATCACTTTCCTAGTGCTATGTAGATGTTATATGCGGATCACTATCCACATGATGCACCCTTACACATGAGTCTAGGACCTCTAGAGACCAATCCCTATATTTTAGGAGCCCATTCAATGTTTTGGGAGTCCCACTTTGATTTCACCTTCATCTGAGTGGATTGAAGCTTTGATGGCCACTTTCAGTTATCCAAGTCTCCTAATGCACCACTTTTGCATGGGATTTGCATGATTTAAGGATAAAGGTTCCCATGCTCACCTACCATCTCAATTAACTGATTTAGTTGTCTGCAGTTGCATTAGTGATGTCTATCGTGTTGATTTTTCCTATGTTAGTCATGTCTATAGTCAGGGATTCGAATCACTCTTGAGATGTTTGAATTTTATCCTTTGTACTTTATATTTTGTATACACAAATTAATGAATATTTTTACTAGTTTATTGCTTCCAATTTGTATTTCTTCCACAATTAATTTCATCGTGACTTTTTTATCAATTTTTACACTACAATTCATCTTTGTTCCTAATTATTTCATTATAAGGTGTTATCCAATCTGATGATCTACCAGGGTTCATAATTTCACAATTATGCAGTAAAATAACCATTCTTATCATTTCATTATTTATAGACATATAAACTAGGATGAAGTAAAACTAAAAGTAAAAGGAGCAGGTTGCAGACATTTTCAGAGTCTTTGACTCAGAAGAGATTTGTCTATATTAGATATGTTCTTGGTGTGAAGGATGATTGAGTTCCCTGACTATTCATTTTTTAGGTGGGGGTCCCATCAGGTTTTCCTCGTTTCCTTAGTTTCAACAACAACTTTATTCTTATTATTATATGGGTGACCTTTGGTATCAGTTTCCAGGGCCTAGGTTGTCCAAGCTTGGATTAAGAGGGAGTGTTAGGATTATTTAATAATACTCCCTTGTCCACTTTAGTCATTTAGTCACTTTACTAGTTTAGTATGATGTTATCACTTTCCTAGTGTTTACTAGTTTAGTATGATGTTATCACTTTCCTAGTGTTATGAAGATGTTATATGGGTCCCACTATCTACTTGATGTGCCTTTACACACGATTCTAGGACATATGGAGACCAATCCCTAGATATTAGGATCCCACTCACTGTTATGGGAGTCCCACATTGATTTCACCTTGATCTGAGTGGAGTCAATCTTCGATGGACACTTTAAGATGGCCAAGTCTGCTAATGTGCCACTTTTGCATGGGATTTGCATGATTTAAAGATATAGGTTCCCATGCTCACCTACCAACTCAGTTAATTAGTTCTTAATTGATTTAGTTGTTCAGAGTTTCACAATTATGTAGTCTAATAACCATTCTTATCATTTCATTATTTATAGACATATAACCTAGGATGAAGTAAAACTAAAACTAGTGACGATTTTCCATATTGCATGCGGTAAGGACATACTACCACAAATAATATATCTTGCCTAGGTCACTAGTGCATATAGATGATATTTCTTATTATGTTTTTGAAAATCCCCTTGTATGTAATATATAATTATAATATATCATCAATTTAAAATATGTGTCTTAATAGCGATGGGTATTCCCTAAATGAGTTGATGGATAAATATATATACCCACCTTTGATATCAATAAATCATCATTCAACTTGTTGAAATTTTCCCTAATTTCTAAGAAGCATATCCCCCCTATGGAATTAAGGATTAATGTTGAAATCACAAATCAATCACAAACTACTATGATTTAATGCATGGCCAATATCCACTAGTCGTGCACACAAATTATTCAACATTGACCGATTCAATCCTTGGACTCAAATTTTAATTCTCTAATCCCAAGTTTAAATTATATACAAAAAATAAAAAAATATTGCAAGAAAACAAGTGCTACAATTTAACACAAAATGATATCCATTTTTCTATTGTTTGGGATATGGTAGCTATCAAAATATTATAGGACAACAAACTATGCAACTCACACTAAATTTGCCTCTGTGTAGGTTGCAATGTACCAACATCCATCTCAAGGTTCACTACTAAGGTATCAACTGTATATAACTCTTATCAAGTTAGCAATGCCATTATGCCAAATATTTTTGTAATGTTTTGTTGTTTGTTGGCTAGAGTCATACATAGTCATATTGAATTTAATTAAAAGTAGGTAGATGGGTTGAGGGATTAAGGTCATACTCTAATAATAAATCATATAGATCAATCGCATAGTTCCCACTATTCTAACCATGAGTTAAATTTTATGGGGATTTACCCATATTTACCTTATTTAATTATTATATACCATCAATTTAGAAATGTGCACAAATAGTGAAGGGTATTTCATTACAAAAATCATCAAATTGATGGACACGTTTTAAAATTTCCCATATCTGTTATATATTTATATGTAGATTTGAGACATAAAGTATATAAATGGATCAATGAAGGATGGACCACCTCAAATGAGTTGATGGATAAATATATACAACCACATATGATATTGTTCTAATTGAATCAATAAATAAAATAAATTGAAAGCAACCATGCACTATTTTATGTCGAGAAATTATTGTTCCATTTTTTGAATTTGTGTCTCGTTTCTATGAAGCATACCCTCCCTATAGCCTTAAAGATCAATGTTGAAGTCATAAAGCAATCACAAAGTATTATTATTAGATTCTCTGCATAATGAATGCATCCAATAATTTATTGGTTCTTTTACTACAACATGATTTAATTCATAGTCAATATCCACTAGTCTATGCACACATATTGTAATATTATTAGGTACATCAACATTTAAGGATTTTCTCCTTGGCCTCAAATTGTGATTTCCAAATCTTAAGTTTAAATCATATATAAAAAAATATAGATCAATGCAATAAAAAAATGAATGTAAAAATACAATAACATTGAAATATCTGCATGTCATAGCTATATAGGATATAGTGGTAAGCCCAAAATTCAAGTATTTTACAAAATCACATGAATTCCATGAGTTAATTGCATGCTACTACCATCAGTTCTCACAGAAATCCACAGGTAACCCCAGTAATCTTATCGTTGTATCCCATTCCAACCAAAACCACAAGTAAACCAAAAACCCAAGTAAAGTAAAGTTACCCTCAATTCGATCAACAATGAAGTCAACCCAACCACCTCCTAACTACTATGTTCATACCCCTCCCATCAACATCCATACTTATTTCCCTTCATGAAGTTAACACCAACATTAATGCAACAACCATGGATTCAATTGTCCTTACCACTTCACCTACCATGACACCATCTTCAGTAGACCATTTCAATGACTTCTTCAATAATTTACTAGGGCCTCTCTTCAGTAAACAATCTAATAAACCCCCCCTCAGTCAACTACACAAATAGTAGCTACAACAGTTATAACAAATGCACCTTCGTTAATAACATTATCAACTCTACCGCCATCATCATCGATGCCTCTATCGCCCATTTTACCAGCACCATCATTGACAATCCCACCTTTTTCTATTGCAATACTTCCATCAGTAGATCCATCCTTATATGACCCAAAACCTTAAATGTCAGCCTCACTTTCGTCGCCATCTAAACCGTCATCACTACCCCAACATTCATCCAAAACCCCCCTAATTCCCATATCCCCTTCTCATATGTTGATCCAACTACACCGGCGACAACTAATTCTAAGAATCAAAGACACTCAAGTTTGAGTAAGAGCACAAAGAAATCAACCAAGAAAAATAAAAATAACAAGAAGACCTCTACGATCACTTTCGCCATCGGTCTAGTCCCAAGGAAGCAAGCAAGTGCAACTATACCCTCACTAGAGACAGTACTAGAATATGACCTTGATGAAATCATCAAAGTCGCTACAAAAGAATGAAGTAAGAGATGGTTAAAGAAATCTAGCACACTTAAAGAAAATAGGAAAGAATAAAGACAACTCTCGACCAAGTGCACAGAAGAAGTTCAGCTACGAATGGGATAATTACCAGAAAATATACCCGACAAGCCCCTCGATAGGATCAAATATATTTTTGATCATGTAATAGAACAATATAGTAGCACTCACGACAAGATTGTCAAGAAACAATAGGATGAAGTAGTTCTCCTAATGGAAGAATACTTTAAATCATTTAGGGAAAAAGACAACAAATTGAAAGAATGTGAACCTCATGCATCCAAAGAATCTCTCATCTTAAACAATTGGTACACATATTATGGTAGCACACGTGTAGAAATATAGAACAACCAAGATACTATGTCCAACCTACATGCTCAGAAACAATCAACTGGCCCAAGCACAACACAAAAGATCGATGAACAAATACACCTAGAACTTCAACGACAAGAACAACTACTACAGAAAGAATACCAGTGGATCGAGAAAGGAAATAAAAAACAGGAAGAAGTTATCTGACTCACTCCAAGAATGTACAACCTTATGAGATATTCTGAAACTCAAATACAAGAATGCGGCCCTGACATGAGAAAAATTTAGAATTAATTGATGTCAATCAAGCTTATCCAACTATCACAATTGACCAGTTCAATAACTAACATCAATACCATCCTTTCTTAATAGGACAACTAATTCTAGGATCGTCTCTCCCTCTCTTCTCTAGTCATCACATAAGCTTGTGCCAACTATATCTATTCAAGAGCTACTTCCATCATCATAATAATATCATATTAATTTTAAAATTTTGGATGCAAGGCATATCCCTATTCTATTCGAGACAAAGAATAATTTTGGGGTGGGGGAGATGTTGGAGGAGCCTAGTTTGCCAACCAACTAGGTCCTCCTGACCAACTAGTTAGTTAGTTGGTTTTGTCAATTAGATAACCGACCAAGAAGTAAACAATATGTAACCGAATAACAAAATGTAACTTGTATATATGAGGCTAGTGAGCGAGAAGGATAAAACATATTTGTAATCTTTAGTTATATGTTAATAAAAATTTATTCTCACTGTCTCCATTACTTATGTTTTCTTCCTTCTTGACTTTGTGTGCTTTCTTTATCTATATGATTTTATAAGTCGAATGTATTCAACTATCTTCATTGATCTTGGAATAATTATTTTATACAACAAATATATGGTTGGAGCGATTACACAGCAACTCCAATTGCTATTAGTTAACTAAGTTAATGATGACAGTTAGGGCCCGAAGGGTCCCTCCAACATCTCCCCCACCAACAAACTTTGCTTTGTCCTTGAAGCGAACAAGAATTCAAGAGCATCCTTGACTTGTGATTCTTCGGTATCCATCTTCAATTCAGCAATAGTCGGTGAAGCCTCACCCTTTATTCAACTAGCCGAACTCATATTCAACAACTCAAGAAGGAGGTCTTTTGGATCTTCTCTATGCACCGTTTATCTACCTTCAACTTCCACAATCACCATCGAGGAAATGCTTCTACATTTCCGCATAGAGGGATGGATAAATTCAGTTGTTCTTTGTGTCATCATTTGGTCATTAAGTTCTATCTTTGTAGTCAGGATATCTTCTTGAATATCGTCATCGTTATCTTCTTTTGTTGTGAGTATTTTAAATTGCATGCAAGTTTCATTAAACTTCATGTGAAAAATCGATTGCTTTTTAAACAAAATGAGTCAACTTACAGAGTCATATAGGACCGACTTGATTTACAATGATGAAGAGGATCATCTGCCTTTAAAATACAAACGTTTAATCCCCTCTAGACTTCAAAATTGTAAACTAAACAGAGTCGATCAATCAAATATGAGCATCGATCAAAATTTCCGTTATTCACCATTTTTACAATATTATCGACCAAGCTAAACAGAGTCAGAATCAAGAAATAAATAAAACCGAGCCAACATCAAGTAGTTTTAACATAAGCCTCACGTAAGTTTCAGTGCCAACGAGATCTCATTTTGTACGTTCTCTTACAAATTGTATCATTGAGCACTGAAGCAGGTATTAAATATATATAAATGAAAGAGCAGACCGTGCATACTCTATTAGTCAAGCAAACCAGAGTATGTAGATTTTTTTTATCGTGGAAGTCGGTTCTCATGTTAGATGACAGTAGCAGTTGGTAAGATGTCATGACTATGCCAGTTAGATCATTAATAAATTTTAGTTCAGTGCCCTTTCACGAGTCCCATATTGCTCAAGTCAACTCTCCCTCTAACACATGAATCCTTGACTACTTGACTGCAAGTTTGAACCGTTGTTCAATGGAGAAACACCAAAAACTGTATGGAAGTGCATTTTTGAATAACTGGCATGCTAGACTCGGTCAACAATATTTGCATAATATTTCTTTATTGGTGCATGGACAATCTTCAACTTTCTTGCATGTTCTTCCCATATCATGTTTTCTGGCAGGTTCAAACCACTTCTATCCACTAATGCTGTCACCCAGACCGGATGAAGGAGGAAAAGACGCCACTATTGTAATATAAGAGATTACATAAACATTCAAGCATAGATCAAGCATACACAATAAACATAGGGATCAAAGGAGTAAACTTTTTACCCGACCATTTGCACCGATCAGACAACTCGGCTCGCGTGAGCTTTCACATCAGGCATTGCTGGTCGTCCGATCGATGCAAATGGTCGGGTAGAAAGTTTACTCCAGGATCAAATATGAGTTGAATGCATTCAACTCTCGGATGAAGGAGGAAACGACGCCACTATTGTAATATAAGAGATTACATAAACATTCAAGCATAGATCAAGCATACACAATAAACATCAAGGGATCAAAAATGAGTTGAATGCATTCAACTGTCTTTATTAATTGTGGAATAGTTATTTTATACAACAAAGGTATGGTTGGAGCGATAACACATCATATCCAACTTCTATTACTTAACTAACTTAATGATGACAGTTAGGTCCTAAAGGGTCCCTCTAACAATTACCATATAACCAAGTCCTTAAACATCTAACAATTACCATATAACCAGGTCCTTAGACATCCATGGTTTAATCTTGCACCATTCTAGTTAGCCAACAATATTACCTTGCATGGTTTCCCAATTTTGCATCCACTTCATTGTGAGAGCTCAATTACAATGTCCATACTATCATCCAACTTAGCCAATTCAACCTGTAGGTAGTTTCCCAAAGTTTAGGATACTTTGAAATTTATCAAGATTGATAATTGTCTTGTCTAATAAAAATAATTAGAAACTTATTTCAAAAATCAGAACTAGAACTTATATTACCTTCTCTATTATCATTCAAACAACTATACATTGGATTTATTCTGGATTATGAACGAAAAGTTATAATCCTTTAAAATTAACACATTTTCCCAATTTAGTCATGCTCCTATAACTTCTCTAAATCTCTAGGACCAACTTTAAAGACATATGGAAGAAAATGTGAGAATGATCAAGAAATATTATTTCCTTTGTACTGTGTGATATCCCATATGATTGTGAGTATTGTCCATCATCAATTGATGCTCTGGTCATTTTTTATATAAATATGGAATTGCCAATTTTTAAATTTTGCACTTCTTCCATATTTTGAATTTTTTACGAAAATTGTTATCTCATAAACAAAGAAAAACAAAGAAAACTTTAGTTAAACAATTTTTTTCATCTTGCTGAAAAAATAAAATATTGAGTTAATTTCTTTTCCATTTTTGAGTCACTTTTACCTCCAAAATTTCCAAAATTGTCAAAGTGTTATCCCAAAAAATGAATTTTATCCTAGTTTTTTTTGTCTTTGCTACACACCTCTTGGAATTTGGGCAAAACCTTCTTCATGTATATGTGCGTCTATTCAAACACTGCACTATGAAAATATCAATCTCAACATGACCCCAATCAAATAATTAGGTATGGGTCTTCAAAAGGCACTAATTCCCCATTTTTAGAAAAGTGAAGTCAAACATACCCACACCTCCATCTAACAATTTTGTAGTCCTATTCACTATGGATAAATGCCTAAATTTTTATTGAATTCTAAGTAATATGCTCGTATCATGGCCAAAAACAAGTTTTTCCCTCCAAACTTGTTTTTTATTTTTTAACTTTTCAATTTACTGATATGACATAATGTTGATGTGGTATGACACATGGTCATTTATGTGTTACTGGATGTTACATATCATCACCTGGTGTGACCATGTACCCCCTAGACATGTGGAAATCATCAATCAATTTTGGAGATTGAACATGCAAATCTTTAATAGGATATTGACCTTCCAAAATTATAAACCACCCTTACACATGGCATCCCCTCATCATTTCATAGATTGAAATTAGGTGGTTTCCAAAACCATGATCTATGGCTTTGAAACCACTCACTACCATCGCTAAAAAATACCTATTCATTTCCTATGTAGTGGGATCTACCCGACATGTGGCAATTGATAGTTCATTTTGGAAGTGAAGGGACCTCTTAAACATTAAGTAGCTTGTCTCACAAATACATATGAACCATTGATCTTGAGTGATCCCCAATAATATGATTTTTCATGGGTGCAACTTGTGATTATCCTTGAATTAGTTTTTCTCTTGAGATTAATCCTATCCATATATATATATGACCAGGTTATCCATCGTTAGATCAAGGGGTCAATGTTTTAGGATTTAATTTAATGGTTTCAACTTAAATACCACTTTCTTGACTTCTAAACCACTTACCACTTGCAAAAAATCACCTTCTTTACTTCCTATGTAGTGGGTTCCACCAAAAATGTAGCAACCTAAGAGTGAAGGCATTACTTAAGCATTGAAAAATGTCTCCCAATATACATATACACCATAGATCATGAATGATACTCATTTGTCTAATATTTCATGGTACAACTCATGATTAACTTATGATTGGTTCAACTCTTGAAATTCTTATAAGTTGTTGATATATAACATTTTTCAACCATTGGATTAAGTGGAAAACCATTTCAAAACTTGATTAAGTGGTTTTCGATACTAATTGCCACCTTGTCAAACACCACCCCTTTGGTTTCTCTTTCTATGGATTCCACCGGATATGTGCCACAAATATGGCCATTTCAGGGGTTAAACATGCACTTTTCAACTAAAACTTCACCCTCTATAATTATGTACCACATGGACATGTGGCATATCCATAGCAATTTGGGAGATCCAATTGTTGTTTCTAATACCACCTTTGCAGGATCCAATACCACTTACCACCATTACCAAAAATCACTTTGTGTATATCAAGGTATAGTATTATGTTTGACATGTGCTTATTTGTTCAATTCAAAGATTGATAAACAGGTTTTGAATACTACCATCATAACTTCTGAAACTACTAAACCACCTCTCAAAAATTGCTTTGTTGCTTTTTCAATGCATTTGCTTTATCACACTTTCTTGGCATAATTTTTCCCTCTAGTCTCCACTAGTGCACTCTCGTATCATAAAACATTTGAAATTTTAGTAAATCTCGGCTCTTGGTTGGTAGTTTCTTCCCCAATAGTGGTAATTTAGACTATATCAACTACCATATAAACTGTTTACTACTAAAAATTGTTCATTTTTCCATAAATTTGAACTTTTAATTATCATAATTATACGAACAAGATTCCAATTCCATTAATTTCAATCAAATTCAATATGGTAAACGTCTTCTCATTGACATTTTAACAATTAGATGACTTGTTAACTACATTTTCTCCAAATTTTCTTCATGGAGGGTTTTTGTCAAACACTTGACATGCAATGGATTATTGTGCAAATATGTTTTCTATCCCAAACAACCCCAATGTTGAAATCTAGAGATCTAATACCACCCTGTCATATACCCAACCACCCCAATAATGATTGTTGAGATGACGGGGTATTCAAATTTCACTTAATTTTTCTTTTAATAGTATTTCAATATCATTTTTATGGTTGTATGTAAATAACATATGCATAAGTGAGCTATAACAACCTTGTTTATCTAACTACCATGCCAAATAAGCTTTTCTACCTACCATGCCAAATAAGCTTTTCTACCATGCATACGTTCATAACCATGCTAATTTCATCCCATACACAGAAATGAAAAATATATAAAAGAATTCAAATGCATAATAGAACATAAATAAATGACATTTCATGAACCAAATTATAAACATGCACATTCAAGTCACTTATCTTTAGGAAAAGGTCCCCCAACTAGTTCCAAGTAAAGGACACTCCTCCCATCCTTAGGCACACTATCACACTTATCCTTTCTATGATAGAGGCCACCCCCAAGTTGGGGTTGTCAATCCACAAGGGTGAAGTTACAAGCATTTCTACCCAACCACAACTCATGCAACCCTCTGATGCAAAATCCCCCTCTATAGTTTCCCCATTCCACTAGCACTACTCCTTCATCAACTTGCACAACACAAGGAATATGATCCCCTTATGTGCACCATAGTCCCTTGAGCTATCCCCGTTCTCTTCCACTGCTCTAACACAGGCCGACTAGGGAACCTCTGTGTTGGGACTCTAAGGATCTCAGTTGCAGGTCAGGTTCTTCTCACAAGGGAACCAGATCCATTAGCATTAGTTTCCTAGGGTAGATTTCATGAGTAGGTTTGGGAACTTAGGTTTCTATCTCTTCTTTTTATGTGATGTAACACCCAGAGTCTAGTTAGAATGATGGAGTGAATGGATGAATCATTAAATTCATTTTTCACATTATATATGCATGGTTTCCACTTGTCTTGCAGATCCTTAGGAGGAAGCCACTTCCCTCCCCTTTAATCCCCTTTTAAGATAATGCATAAGGGTTAATTATGTTATGGTTCCTAATTAAGGGTTTAGGGACTTTGTGAAATTTTTTCTAACTAAGGTTAACAACTAAGGGTAAGGACTTGGATTAATATCAACTAGGGTTATCCCCCCCTTAGCCCCCTTAGGGATTTTTATATTATATACAAGCATAGATATTTACTATATCTTGGGTTGTCCTAGACCATTTGTGTATGACATTTAGCCTTTTCATCATTACACGCGGGGTAAAAAAATGTGGTGTTAGAAATCCCACATTAATTGAGAGATGTGGCCAACAACAACATGTAAATTCTAATATACCATTATCTTATGTTAATGGAGGCAACTCTGTAGTTTTAAATTACAATATTTGAATTTATAGAAATTATTGGAGAACATGTCTTTGTAGTTAGAGATTTAACTATGGTTTTTGTTTAAATTTTAAGATGACATGTATACCCAAATGGAGTAGTCTAAATGTTAGATGTTTTGGACTTTTTCCAATCATTATGGTTGGATTCCAATGATAAAACCTTAGAAATATTGTAATTTTTCATTGTTTGAATTTCATTTTTGATTTCAAAAAAAGATTCAATGTCCTCAAATACCCTTGTTGCACTTGGATTGTGCAATCTCAACAATTTATATATGCAATTACAACTAGATTTCTAGCAAAAAAAGGTGGACAAAATGCTCCAAAACATTTAACATTTAGACTACTCTCAAATGAAGTGTTGAAAATCATCATTGATACAATCATTCATAAAACTTATGCTTTAAACATTTTTTTTTCAAAAAAATATGCTTAACAATTACACCTAAAATTGTTTTTGATTGACTAAACTTCTCTAATATAAAAAATAGATTAATAACACAAAACCTAAAAACATTTGCATAAGAGAAATCTACCCAAACAAAAATTTTAAACCATTTGTTATTTGAAAAAAATAAAAACATCCCACATCTAAATGATGAGCTTCGTTATAATAAAAGTTAATTAACCAAGTTTTTTAATAAATATATTTTCACTATTTTCTAATAATCGTGAAACTTATCAAACAAGACTTACTCTCCCTACTTACTTTTATCATGGAAAAGTTGTACCCAACTAGTATTATTAGAAGAATGAATTGCCATAACTATAGTGTCTTATTTCTCTATTTCATTTTATTACTCAATAACGATGACCCCATAGCTAAAGTGATTCGTGAGCATCTACTTTTACTTTTTCAAACAGTAAAAGTATAGATATTCTTCACAAAAGAAAAAACATATTCTATTTTGCTGTCAAAATCAGGTAAAAATATAATTTAACATCACAAATATATCCGAAAACGGGTTGGTATTTAAAAGCGGTTTATATATATATATATAAACAATTTTATATATTTTAAAAGGTTTTGATTTTTTTTAATGGTTAATAAATTAGAAGTTAAAGTAGATATATGTTGGTGAATAAATAAGTAAAATAATGCTTTATTGAATATGTTTGGTGTTGATTTCCTAGTCATAAAAATGCAACTGATAATAAAGTTATAAAAAAACTAAGTCTAGAGCCACCAAATCACACACCATAGAAAGTTCATAAAATAAATATTGAAGCATTTATACATTAACCTAAAATAATGCAAATATATATCATATAATTACCATAATAATCCTTCTAAAAGTTCCTAATCATAATCACATAATCCTTAAATACAAAGAAAATTATTAACACAAAATTAAAATATGGAAAATTCAAAACACAATATGATAATATAAGTGAATTCATAAGTGCCCATGAGACCATACAAATACAATATTTTCATCTAGTGCTTTGTTCATTGTAGTTGAAGCAAAGATATGATGGTGAAGGGTTGTCCAGAAGGTTATAGTGATTATTTATATCATAGTTTAAACTTTAATGTATTAAGATAGATAATTATGAGTTAAATTATATATAATAGTTTTTTTTATCAACCATTTTGAGGATTTTGATTTCTTTACCACATGCATTATTTTTTGAGTTTTTTAACCATGCATCATTTATGGCATATTTTATAACAGAAGAACATGGATGAAAACAAAGATGATGTAATTAGGTTAATTCAATGTATCAACTTCATAAATGGCATGCTAGTGTATTGCCATGCCTAGAATGTATTTAACACGAAACAACTTTGCAATTTATGCATTTTGGATATTGATCACAATATGTTGCTTGCCATTCCAACTACTCCCTCGCCCATTCCTCTAACGTGTGATATCACCAAAAGAACTAACCCAATGCGAAGAGGGTGCTTGCTTTGTTCATGCTGCTAGCTTGGGATGGCTGGTCTTGCTGGTACGGCTGGCTGGGATGGCTAGTGAAGAAGGTGGCAAGGGGAGGTGGCTCGCTCGATATAGGAGGGAAAGGCCACCTTTTATTACTGATTCCTCCAACCTTGTGCCTCCCTATAGTTGCATCCATGTATGAGACCCACACTAACAAAGACACACTTAATGAGGCAAGTCCTATTACCAACCGCCAATGCCAACAAGCTTATAAGCAAGTCGCAGGTCTGAACGAAGACAAGTAAATTAGTACCTTACTAAGGCCTTCACTAACCAAATGTAGGGGTCTTTCCTTTATGAATAAGAGAAGAGAGGATAATATAGGAGAGGATAAGACTTTAATGTTCCAACCAAGCCATCTTTTTCTATTAATATACCTAGGCTAAAAACCAAAATATTAATATAATTGTAGTAGTCTAAACATGTTATAGTTTGGATTTTTTTAGTGATATTTTTTTACTATTTTTTCTAATCAAAATTGAGAAGAATTATTGTAACTGTAAATATAAGTTGTTGAGATTACAGAATTTAAGTACAATAAAAACATTTAAGAATGTTGAATCCATGCATACATTCAAAAATATAATAATTTGATAAAAAAACCATTTAATATTTAATAATAATAGCTAAAAAAATAAAACCAATCATACAATATTTAGATTACTTAAATAAATTTTATAAAAAAATACTATTGTACCACTAAATTAGTTTTGATAAATAATGAGAAAGACAATTAAAACATATGAATGTTTTTTATTTATTTTTAATATCAACTTCTAAACCAAGCCTCCATAACTCTAAGGGATTATAATTTTCTTTAATTATGTTACTTTTTAGTGAATTTTATATTTTAATACTTGTGAATAGACCCATTATTTTAGTCGGACCCCCCAAAAAACAAAAGAGTTTTAGTCACATGAATAATGATCTGTTTTAATGGACATTGGATAAATTGTCTCTTTATTAAACAGTGAATAATTAGTGAGAATCCGAAGCAATGAATTGAGGCCCCACTCCCAACATAAAATTGAACGCTTAGGTCACAAGGCAGTGTCGGTTGGCTCTGTCATGCCACGCTATTTTGCATGGTTATTGGTGAAAGTGGCTTTAGATTAATTTTTACCAGTGTATATTATCAAATGTACTGCACTAACTATTAACATTATACGTACACTAATGTATATATTATATGGTATATTCATATTCTATTTGATGGTAGATATTTTTTTTAAAATATTATAAATTATATTTCAAATAATTTTATGATGTGATGTTATTTTTTGTAAATACTAATGGACTGTTTTAAATTACAATCTATCATCTATTATTTTATTTTTTAATTGTTTTAATGTTGGATGGAAATTTAGTCATTCAAATTTAACTTATATAAATTAATTTATAATTTAGACATTTCAAAATAAATATAGCAAAGTTCATACAATTTATTTATCAAATTGAATATGGTTTTTTCGTAACAAAGTATTTTCATCATTAACATGAGGTTTATAGTAGATCTTGAATTTTAGGTCGTTGTTTCATTTGTGTTTTATTTATGTTTTAATATTTATTTTATTTGATATTAATAATCAGTATAAAAAAAGGGGATCTACCAAATATGGAGAGGGATCAAATTTCTCAAGGGATAAATCTTTTTTTAGAGTGCAAATGTTGAGGAGAGGTGTAATTCAATGTTTATTGTTTTAGTTTATCTAATATATATATATATATGGGATTCTAAATAATTTAAATTTAATTTAAGTGGACATATTATTTTTAATAATATTTTAATATTTTTTTATAAAAGACGTGTCAACGATGAGCAAGAAAGGAGTTACACATCTATTCCCTACTGGATTGTAGAATGCACCTCTCTTCTGTGCAATAATTAATTTTAAAATGTTAATTTTTTTTTAATATGAAAACTCAATGTTAAATTTTATTTTGAAATATATAAAAATTTAACTAAATTTATAATTTTTATATATATTTTTAAGTTTTAGTAACTTTTCATTTACTCTTTGAAAATAAAACAATAATTTTTTGAATAAGTAGACATTTCCAAACATTTCCAAATAGTATACCTATTTTATGACATTCATCATCACAATCAACATCTATTAAAAACTACACTTTTTCAAAAGTTGTTATCTCTTCTACAATACCCATCATCACAATCAACTTCAATCAAAGACTACACCTTTAGAAGTTGAATTTTATTATTATATTAAATTTGTGAAATAGATCAAAGTTTCTATCCACATAGATACCAAATCCAAAGAGTCACTTATTACCTTTTTTTTTTATATGATATTATAAAAATACTGTAATATTAAAAAAAAAATAATAGCTTAAATTATTATGATGATAAGACGAGTAATAATAATAGTAAAAGTGATAATGTCTTATTGTAACAAAAATACTAAAACTAAAAATATACCATGAATATTATATTAAAAATAAAAAACAATATTATATATCATAACATATGTTTTTCTAAAGTATTATATTAAAAACAAAAATAATATTATATATTATAACATATTTTTTTCCAAAAGTTGAATAAAATATATACCTACAGGATTTACAGGATTGGAATTTCATTTTATCTTTATCTTTCAAACTAATTTTTTTTATGCTTCTGTTCATTAAAAGAGTTACCCGAGAATTCTTTCATTAATAAATTTTTATTAAAGAATTAACTAATAAAAAAATTAGTTTTTATTATATACATAATATAAATCTAACAAAATTATTTACCAAAAATAAAACAAACCAATAATTTACACCCACCAACATTAGTAATATACACCCACCAGCATCTATATTACCTGTAATGAAAATTTGGATGGTTTGCCAATTTAATATGAGGTTCTCCCAAATTATTAAGAAGTATTTGAGAAAAAATGAAAAATGCTCCGTTACCAACCAAACTTCCTCAAATTCCCACTAAAATGACTGAACATTTGTATCCATCATTAACAGTATATGCATAATTAAAACTTGGTATCCTTATTACAATGGAGTTGTCTAACTAGAGGACAATTTTCTCTCTATTTTCAGCTGTTTTTTATTAGTTTTGGGTTATGAATATTTATGGAACGTATAAAAACATTGCTAGATCTTACAAAGTGTGGGTGTTTGATTTTTTCTGTTATGTAATTTCATTTCAGCACTTAAAATTGACCAACAAATAACAAAAATTACAAGATTTTATGAGTTAAATTCACCAGATTATATAGATAAAAGTCAGCCAAAAAGTCAAAATTGTCTCGTAGTTAGACAGCTCCTACAGAATTGTAGGAATCAAACTTGTCCTTTGTACAAAACACATTGCAACTTTTGATTGTACGAAAATTTAGGTTAAAAATGATTTTATTTTCATATTGCATTTCGCTGGAACTTTCTTCGGGCACAAGCAACTACGCATTGTGTATACTTATATATATCTTTCTCTCTGCCATTTCTTTGTGCACCAACTTTTCTGCCTCGAGCTCTTCTGTGCTGAATTGAATTCTGCTTGTGCCCTGCTCTGCTGGTAGTGCAACGGTTCAATCATAGGGTTTTTAACTTTAGTTCCTGTTTTGCTTACGCAATTCAGTTCTTTCTCTCGTTCTTTATGCTTGATAAATCCTAATGTATGTATATTTCTATTTCATGCTGCAGGTAGCCAGGTCTAAGGATCGATCCTGTGGGAGGAGCTCTCAATCTCAATGTCTTCTTCAAGCCGGAAGTATTATTATTACAGTAATACGACAAAGTGGGAGGTCACTGCTACTAATGGCAGTGGCAGTGGCAGTGGCAGTGGCATGTCTTCTTCAAGGAATGCTGCCAGCAACAACAACAGCAGTACTCCCGAAAAAACAAGAACAAACAATCCCCTGCCGGCGAAGAGGGAGAAACCGGTGAGTAAGTTTCATGAACTGTTGTCGTACGGTGTGAAACCCTGGGATCCTCATGCCAATGACTTCTACGAAGCCCTTCTCGAGGCTCGAAGGAAGACCGAGGTGCGGCAGGACCAGGATAATTCCAAGACTGGCTCAATCACTGTGCGGAAGTATAGTAATTCGAAGTGGCAGGACACTGAGACTAATGCTGCCGGATCTTCTTCAAGAAATTATGGTAAGAACAAGAACAGCAACAACGCCCCGAAAGCAACATTAACCAGTGTGAATGAGCGACCAACTTATGGCGTAAAGCCCTGGGATTCTGATGCGGCCAGCGACTTGATCTGTGAAGCCCAGGCTCGCGGAAAGTTCGTAGAATGCCAGATTGAGGTGCAGGAATTCGAAGAATGGGAGGTTGAGAATTCCGAGATCGAACCATGGGCGGGTGGGGATTATGAGATCGATGCATACCAGAATGAGGATTCTGATTAATGACTGATGCGTATACCTTCTAGTACTTTCTAAAAATTGCTTGTTATTGAGTTGTGAAGATATATGTGTATCTATGTATTTAGATACATAATAAAGGTGTGATTATTATTGTTGTTTATTAAATTAAAATGTTGAATTTTTGTGTATCTATGTCTTTATATACATAATAAAGGTGTGATTATTATTGTTGTTTATTAAATTAAAAGGTTAAATTTTTTTTAGTGTTTAATAAATCTCGATATATTTATGTTAATAATATATTTATGTAATTGTTATTATTATATATATATAATCTAATCTTATCTTTATTTGAATAAATGTCAAATCATAAAATATTGAAAAATGAACGTATTTTATACCTTAAATTTCTTATTATCTAGTGCTAAGTGCATAAAAGTTGTTTTGGGTTTGATACAAGTTGAATAGAATATTTGTGTTAAAGGATTATGTTTCTCATCTTCATAAATTTGTTTGAACTCTCCATGGATAATCTTTATTAAGAAAGTATTGGAATAAACCATGACTTCACATAGTCTCAACTTTTTTCCAAACTAGTGACTTCACTTTGTCTTAACTTTCTCCAAATTAGTGAAAAACTTTTTAAAATCCATTTCTATAATTGGAATGATGTAGCTTATTTTATTATGTTTAGTATTTTTTAGTATTATTAAGAATAAGCAAATGTTGGTTTCAATATCAACCGTAAATGAGTTATAGTTTCTTGAAAAGGGATGATAAACCTTATATAAAATAAGTGATTGGTTGAACAAATTTCCTCTTCTTACCTTGATATCCTTAAGTTTTACAATGTCAAAAG
The DNA here is from genome assembly GCA_001517045.1 of Pseudotsuga menziesii. Classification (NCBI taxonomy): domain Eukaryota; kingdom Viridiplantae; phylum Streptophyta; class Pinopsida; order Pinales; family Pinaceae; genus Pseudotsuga; species Pseudotsuga menziesii. The sequence goes on from LPNX010028333.1 coordinate 280,981, forward strand.
GCTCATCAAAACCACACAAACACAATAATAAGAGTGTTAAATTTATGAACCATTGATGTACATGTAAATGAAAGTAATTGAGATGTAGAATTATGTAGTGGAATATCAAGAACAATGTACACTAAATAAGATACATCTGATCAGAATTGATGACTTAATTACAACATTAATCTTCATTAATCCAATAGTAATCATTGGTGTTACAATAAGGAGAATTTGAATCATGTGGATAAGATTAAAATCTACCAACTAAACCTGAGTGATTGGCTAACTCCATGTGTCGAAATCACTGCATGGGAGAAACTAGTCTAACTCCTGATGTCTAAATCAGTTTACAATCAGTTAACAGCCGGGGTACGTGGAAAAAGGCGTCACTCCCCATGCATGCGTGCAAAACTGGCGCTAGACTAACTGAAAGTGATCTAATTTAGTATCACTGGAGGTTGACTCAGGATAACTTCCTACCCACCACAACCAACTGATGGAGGCTACTGGTGGCACTTAGAGTGGCTCCTAGAATGTAGGGATTAGCATTGGTGACACCAATGACACCCCTGGCACCAATATCATGGTGGCACCAAGCTCATCCAAATGACTCCTAATTTAGGAAAGATGATCAAATAGACTATATATGTACAAGGGAGGATTATTTAATCCTAACAGCCCCCCTTAATCCTAACTTGGACAACTTTGGGCCCTCGCAACTAGGCCAAAAGTCACCCATACAATCTAATGAAAAAATAAAATTGCTTAATCAACTAAGGAAAATGGGGAAAACCTCATGGGAAAATCCCCCCTCAAAATAAGCAGTGAATCAGGAAAGCAAGCTATACTTAAGAGAAAATTTTCCTCTATGGGTAATAACTTGTAAAAATTTTGTTGCAATTTGCAGCACTATGTAGCAACAATGCAGTAGCTTGGTTCTTTTGTGCAGTAACATCCTGAGACTATGCATGTGAACCTCTCAATTTTCTTCCGATCTAATGAATGTTATTTGTGTTTATTCTTTCTAGATGAGGAATGGAATGATCAATTATGTTCTTCAATGGGCCAAATTATTGATCATTCACTATCATCAAGTAGCATTTCCCCGGAAGTTTGTTGCCCCACTTTGTAGATAGCGAAGATGTGTGAGAGACTGCAACATGTTCATTATGATACTGGGACTGTGTTCTCCTTCTGTCCTCTGGATTCCCAACACCATCCCTAGCTGATTCAATGAGATTTTGGGCCCATTTAGGCTTAGGCCACTGATTTGGAATGGGAGCTATATTTGGATCTAAATTCTCATGAGGTAGGGCCTTAATATCAAGATCATGTTGATCTTGTTCCTCTTCATCTGAATTTGAAACATAAGACAAAATATCATCATAAAATGGAAATGGAAGAGTGTTTATACCTCCTTTTGCTTCGAATTGTGGTGGATCAAGCAAATGATCTTCTTCAAACTGAACATTTCCCTCTGTGAAGCACTTCCTAGTTGCAAGATCCATTAATTTATATTCTTTTTCATCCTCAACATATCCCAACAGTATGCATTCGATCCGCTAGGCTTGGAAGGCCTTTCTCTTGTCCATAGGTATTATGGCCCAAGCTTTGAAACCAAAGACTCGCAAGTGAGAAACATCAGGCTTATGCCCATGTAGTGCTTCGAAAGGAGTGGCCCCAATCACTAATTTGTGAGACACTCTATTTTGTATGTATGAAGCACATTTTACAGCTTCGTCCCAAAGAGAAGGAGGAATATTCTTGGCTTGGAGGAGACATGTTTCCATCTCCTTCAATTATCTATTTTTCCTCTTAGCCACACCATTCTATTGTGGTGTGTATGGAACTGAGTGTTCCATTACAATCCCCTATTATTCAAAATACTACTGAAAATATCTTTTAATGTATTCACCTCCATTATCTAATCTAATGGACTTGATCTTCTTTCTAAAACTGTTCTCAACCAAGGCTTTAAAAACTTTAAAAATTTCAAATACCTATGATTTTTGTTTCATAAAATATACCAAGCAGAACCTTGAACAATCATCAATAAAAGTAAGGAAATACCTAGAATCGTTGATTTATGTTGTAGGCATTGGTCCTGGAATATTACTATGTATCAGATCAAGTGTAGAGGTAGCTCTAGTTGCCTTCCCAACTTCATACCTCTTCTCTGTATGCTTACCTGCCAAGCAACCAGGACATATTCCATCTGATGTTTGGATGAGTGTAAAACCCTTAACCATTTTGTCATTGTGAAGTTGCAGGAGATATTTGAAATTGAGATGCCCAAATCTCTCATGCCACAACTTGCTGGTGTTATTGGAATGATTCAATAAAGTTGTTGGATGTGAAACATGAAGGAAATGGGATAACTCATATTCCTTTGAGGCATGGTTAGAAAACCTTTTCACTATGATATTTCCAGTAGATTTTTAATGATTTCTACTTAGTCTAAGTTGAATGTAACTCTCTTAGGAGAGCCTATATGAGTCATCTGATAAATAGAAAACATATTTGCTGCAAGAGAGGAAACATAGAGAACATTCTTGAACTCACCATGCTGGATTTTAATAGAACCTCTCCCAATAGCTGGGAATTGAGAGTCATCTCCCATATGAATGTTAGGTCCTCCTGATAGAGTGAGAGTGTTGTGCTGGTGTATTTGTAACTTCAGAATGTATTCATCCATATATCTTATGTATTGTACCCCGATGTTTATTTCGGGATGTGTCCATAATGTATTTGAGTCTTGTCATACCCTGATGTTCCTATCGAGAGATTCAATAATGTAAACAAGTCATGTCAAGTCATTGTGGGTAACCTTCCTATTGTTCAAGGGTTAAAGTCCCCACAGTTGTGAGGCCCTAGAGTTATTAGACTATCCTAGAGAAGTTGACCCTAGGTGAGTCATTGTAAGTCGGGGAAATAGTCCCCACCATTATGTTAAGGATAACCCTCCTTGTTGGTCAGAGGGGCAAAGTCCCCACAAGTTGTGGGGCACTACGGTTATTAGACACTCCTAAATATGTCGGCTCTAGTAAGTATTGTTAAGTGAGTCCTACATATTGGAGTGGGCTTCAAGTGAACGAAATAATATAAATAGAGAGTGAGCCTCTCTATTTATCACACACACACTCACTCATTGCGGCGCATGAGTGAGAGGAGAAGTTACTGGGATAAGAGAGAGACTACTAGTGTCGGGAGATTGACATCTTTATGTTTTTGGGTTTTACTTTTGGTGTTGATTCTATCTTTGAGGAAGTTGCGGGGTTTTCTCCTTTATGGTTTCCCCGAGGAAAATTCTTTGTGTCNAAGTTAAAGGTCCTAAGATCATAATGTTAGCTTGAATGATAACAATCTAACATGGTATAGGAGCTAACCTAAGAAGAAGACATTATGCAGCTGCAAAAGCTAGGGCTTCTTAATTTTTGGGTCTCTCTCCACAAACCATCAAAAAAATTATGCTAGGTTGACTCTCCATTGAAGGGCGCATCTTTCTGTCGAAGCAGAATTTGATTCCAAGCATTTTTCACTTTTTGGTGCGAAAAATTAGGGCTTCTTACAGAAGAGGAATTTTTGAGTGAGTTGGCATAGAACTGTTCTCCTCATAAAAATCGAAGTTTAGAGACTTGGGTCAATATTTTTGGTTGGGTGAAACTCTAGGAAAGTCAAACCCTAGTTTGACCCCGAGCTGGAAAAACCCTAAAATACTAAAATTGATACGTTTTGGTAGATTCACTATATATCAGGATTGGAGAAGGTTCAGGAGCTGAAACTTTCACAGGCCGAAGCTAAAAACCTGGTTTACACTATGTCCAAAATTTAGCCTCCGATTCGCTATATTATGGGAGATATGATCCGTCCAAGTTAGGGTTTCAGCCTCTTCCAAGATTCATGCCTAAACAAGACATCTGGGGCGAATTACTATATCTTGGGCTAGAAAGGTCCAAATAAAATTTCTGAAGATTTTCCAGAAAGGGAACAGACTTTACTTGCTGTGGTCTGAGTTTCAGACCCAGAAGATGAAACAGTAACATGTGGAAGTCTATACAACTTCTCTGTTCTGAACAATCCTATAACAGGTCACATTGGGAAAATGATCATAAGTCCCGATTGGTGAAACCAATTCTGATGAAACCTATGGTGTTGAAATAGGGATAGGTGAGGATACCTCAGTACGAAGTTTCAGACACAGAGGAGTATTAATTTTGGAGATACCACAGAAATAGTATCAGTAATTTCTGTAGAAGAAATTGGTAAACTAGGGCTTCCTGTTTCGGGAGCTTCCCTCCACTGTTTTCAGAAAAGGAGTACATTGGACAGATAAACTTGAAGAGATATATATTTATATCCAATTAGATTTGAAAGATTCCAAGTTTTCAAAATTAGGGTTTCTCTGACAAACCCTAGCTCAGCCAGCTCCGAAACCAGGACGGACACCTCAAATTGGTAAGATCTAATCTTTTGCTATTTTAATTTGAGGTTCTCATTTCAAAGTGATCTATCACATCAGCTTGGTGATAAGCTTGGTGAAGTTGACAACTTCCAAGCATGGAAGTATTTGATTTCTTTGAAGAAAATGAATTGGACACCTACATGAGTAGAGAGGTTCCAGTTCCAGAGGGAGACGAGGCTCAAAGGCTTTCACAAGAAGAACTTGGTCAAGGCCAAGAAGATCATTGCTGATTCAATCATGGCTCACCTTGTACCACAAGTGTCTATCCTCAATACATCGAAGATGTTTGATTCCTTGAACAAGATATTTAAAGGGAAGAACATAAATCAGAATATGACTTTGAGAAAACAGTTGAAGAATGTGAAGATCTAGAATGCAGAGACCATACAGTCATACTTTACGAGGGTCTCTCAAATCAAAGATCAACTTGTAGTAGTAGAAGAAGAAGTGGAGAATGCAGAAGTGGTGATAGCCACCTTGAATGGTCTCCCAGGATCATGGGATTCATTCATGCGAGGAATGTGTGCCAGAAGGAAGTGATTACTTTCAGCAGACTCTGGGAAGAAGAAGAAGCTCGACTCATAATAAGAGAAGAGAAGATGGGAGCAACTAAAGATCAAGCTCTCACCATCCAAAGAAGATCCCTCAAGCGATGAGGAATATGAAGGACTCAACTCTTGAAGAACCTCTTATCCATCTGAGCATTTGGATAAGAAACGATGCTATTACGAATGAAGAAGATGATGAAGCTGAAGGCTCAAGGAGGAGTTTACCCACGAAACAAATAAATATATGTATTCAATTGTCATTTCATGATATTGTTTTGTTATGCATTTGTTTATATTCAGTTAATGTATTATGCATGATAGAATGTTTGCATTAATGATAGTATACTGCTAATATGCATGTGATGGGTAAGTAGCTCATGGTTCTATACAACTCTCCATTGCTTCTTATCTAGAATGAAACCTCTTTACTGACATATTGGATTAGTGCACAATATCAATGTTGTCCTGGTAGATATGGAAGGCATCTAGAAAGTTTCCATGAGATATGGATGAATGTTGTATTGGATAAAATAGTTGCATAATCATATATCTTGATTCAAAAGAATTTTTCATTATGAATATACCTTATGAAATGTTTCTAACCATACAACTAATGCTTTTGACTTGTAGGAAAGATCGCGTAAAATCGCCTACAAGCAAAGAAGGATGAGACTTGTTCCGAAGAACAAGTGATGACAATTCAAGATGAAGAATAATATGACGAATGTAGTGACATCATTGATGCATAACCTTCCAGCTATGAAGAAGTAACCAAGAAGAAAGGGAATACCAGTTTAAGAAGAATGATGTCTAGAATGCAGTATCAATACATGAAGGGAAGTTCGTAGTTCCATCATGCAGTAGATGGAAACATTGTGGGATACAAGGCAAGATTTATAGCACGAGGCTTCTCATGAAAAGAAGGCATAGACTATGAAGAGACATTTGCATCCAGTGGGAATTGAGACACATGATAGGCATAATCATTTGTGCAAATGAAAGAAGGCCTTGTACGAGTTTAGAAGACACCCATGGGATAACACATACATGAGAAGCTTGATGAAGATCTGAACCTTTGCTACAAGGTTGATAAAGGATGACAAGCTCACAGATGGGTGCGAGAAGAATGCTTTCAAAGATAGAGGATCTTGGTATCCAATGACCCTATATGGATACATAGAATATTAGTAGCAGAGGAAGATACTTGTCACTCCAGTACAGAATGTTTCAGTGCATAGAGTACAGAAGACAAAGGGAGTATGATGCTTCAGAGGGAGTGATTGTAGAATATCCTGAGGTTCGACATGGTACGACAAGATGGACAGATTACTAATGACTCTAGGATTTACTAAGAGTAAAGTGGATTCCAACCTTTGCTTCAAGGTTGAAGGCAGAAGACTAGTGATGCTCCTATTATGTGTCGATGCACTATTTTCTAGGCATGGAGGTGTGGCAAAATGCGGATGGAATCTTCCTTGGACAAGGGAAGTATGCAGTAGAGATCCTGAAGAGGTTCGGGATGATGGATTGCAAGGCCATGAACACACCTATAGCATCAAACCTGAAGCTATTGAGTGATGCTTCATTAGAAGCGGTTGATGCTATGATGTATCGTCAGATGATTGGGTCCTTGATGTACCTGACCAGATATTTGCTTTGTTGTGAACACCTTGAGCCAGTTCCTAACAGATCCAAGACATGTTCACTTGGTTGCTGCAAAGCATATTCTGAGGTACCTGAGGGGTATAGTTGATTATGGGCTCAAGTATGAGGTGAATCAAAAGATTAACCTAGAGGGTTATGTTTATTCAGATTGGGTAGGCAGTGCTGTCAATAAGAAGAGCACTTTAGGGTGTTGCTTCAGTATGGGATCAGGTGTGATCTCTTAGTTTAGCAGGAAGCAGTCCTAAGTGGCACTGAGTATAGCTAAAGCAGAGTATGTCGCAGCTTGTTCAACTAGTTGTGAGGCAGTATGGCTGAGGAAGCTACTGTCTGATTTATTTGATCTCTAGTTGGATGCTACTTGTATATATTATGACAACCAGAGTTGTGTGAAGTTGTCGAAGAACTTGGTGTTCCATGACAAGTTGAAGCATATCGAGATCAAGTATCACTTTATCAGGGATATGGTGCATAGGGGAGCAGTGAAGCTCCAGTATGTTGCGACGGATGAACAGGTAGCTGATGTGTTGACAAAGCCATTGGCCATAGTGAAGTTTGAGTACTTCAAGGAGAAGCTTGGTGTTCTCTAGATCCAGGTTCCCTCCAAAGGGAAGTGATGAGTCTGTGAGCCATTCTGACATGGTGAGAGGATTGGTTCCTTCCATGGTCAGATGTAAGGGCTGATCCATTCTGTCATGGTGAGAGGATTGGTTCCTTCCATGTCAGATATGAGTGCTGATCCATTCTGATATGACTGTAGGATTGGTTCCTACATGATCAGATATAAGGGCTATTGCCATTCTCTGAATGGAGGGGCCTAGTTAGTTACCAAGAAAGCTCAGTCTGGGACTGAGGACCATTCTGATATGACTGTGAGATGTGTTCTCACATGATCAGATATGAGATCATGGCCATTATGATGTGATTGGCGGATGTGTTCCCACTTGATCAGATATAAGGTCTATTTCCATTCTCTGAATGGAGGTACCTGGTCAGTTACCAGGAAAGCTCAGTCTGGGACTAAGGGCCATTCTGATATGAGTGTGAGATGTGTTCTCACATGATCAGATATGAGTGCATGGCCATTCTGATGTGATTGAGGGACGTGTTCCCACTTGATCAGATATAAGGGTTGTTTCCATTCTCTGGGAGAATGGAGGCACCTGGTCAGTTACCAAGAACCCTCATTCTAGGACTGAGAGCCATTCTGACATGGTGAGAGGATTAAGTTCCTTCCATGGTCAGATGTAAGTGTAGATCCTTTTCAAAAATGGTAGTAGGTGTGTCCTACCATGCTGGTGATTGTAAGTGATGTTCCTTTCCAAAAATGGTAGTAGGTGTGTCCTACCATGTTAGTGGATGTAAGTGCTGAGCCTTTCCATAGATGATAGTAGGTGTTTCCTATCATGCTGGTGGATATGAGTGCTGTTCCTTTTCACAGATGATAGTAGGTGTGTCCTATGATGCTGGTTAATGTAAGTGCTAGGATTTTCTGACAGGGTTGTGGGATGTGTTCCCGCATGGTCAAATGTGAGTGCTAGGCATGCCTTTCTGACATGGTGTTGGATGTGTTCCTCTCATGGTTAGATGTAAGTGCTGGGAAGGCCATTCTGACTTAGGGTCAGATATAAGCGTTGAAGAAGACCTACATGGAGGCTAGGCCTACAACCAACATGAAAAAGGGCTGGCTTTGTAGAAATTCCTGTGACGAGAAGAATCATGAGATAACACTCGTGATGATGATCCAGTAGTGATGATCCAGATCAAGTGATGATCCAAATCCAGTGATGATGTTCCAGTGATAATCCAGATCCAGTGATGATCCAGATCAAGTGATGATCTAGATCTAGTGATGATCCAGATCAAGTGATGATCCAGATCCGATGATGAAGATAACTTAAAGATGAAGATGACTTAAAGATCTTGAAGATGACAAGGACTTGATGATGATCCAGATGATATAGAGAAGAAGAATTGTGCTGATAAATTATGTCGAGAGAATACCTTCCTAGTTAAGAGGGAGTGTTGATGTATTTGTAACTTCAGAATGTATTCATCCTTATATCTTATGTATTGTACCCCGATGTTTATTCCTAGACGTGTCTGTAATGTATTTGAGTCATGTCATACCCCAATGTTCCTATCAGGAGATTCAATAATGTAAACAAGTCATGTCAAATCATTATGGGTAACCCTCCTATTGTTCAAGGGTTAAAGTCCCCATAGTTTTGGGGCCCTAGGGTTATTATCCTATCCTAGAGAATTTGACCCTAGGCGAGCCATTGTAAGTCGAGGCAATAGTCCCCACCATTGTGTTAAGGATAACCATCCTTGTTGGTCAGAGGGGAAAAGTCCCCACAAGTTGTGGGGCACTAGGGTTATTAAACACTCCTAGAGATGTTGGCTCTAGTAAGTAATTGTTAAGTGAGGCCGACATATTGGAGTGGGCTTCAAGTGAATGAAAGAATATAAATAGAGAGTGAGCCTCTCTATTTATCACACACACACTCACTCATTGGGGCACATGAGTGAGAGGAGAAGTTGCTGGGACAAGAGAGAGACTACTGCTATCGGGAGATCATCTTTATGTTTTCAAGTTTTACTTTTGGTGCTGATTCTATCTCAGAGGAAGTTTCAGGGTTTTCTCCTTTATGGTTTCCCTGAGGAAAATTCTTTGTGTCTCTTGTCTCTTATGTTTATTGTTGTGCATGTTATTCTCTCATTTAGAGATCCTAAGATCATAATGCCAGCTTGAATGATAAAAATCTAACATGGTGAAGGATTCCCTAGAGGAAACCATGTAGTTGGATGCTCCAAAATCTATCAAGTAATATTTTGACTAAGTGAGGCATGCCTTCAAGGCATGGCATCTCTCTTGATCTTATGTCAGTTGTCCAGCATCATCTTTCTTTGCTCCTTGTGGGAGGGAAATATTGTTATGTTCAAGGAGTGTTGATAGTTGGTCGATTGTATTCTTCATGCACTAGCTTTGAGTCAATCTCTGAATGAAAGCCTCTCATACAATATGGACACTCAGTATTCTCGTTTTTTTGTATTTTCTTAGAACCCAAGGCTCCATCGAAAGATATCTGATTCTCTTTTGAATTCAAATCAGTAGTTTTGGGCACCTTCCCTTTGTGCTTCCCTCTTACTTGCGTATTATTTGAGTCTATCACCAAGAGTGCTTGATTATTGGATATTTGAATCACTCCCATTTGAACCAATTTATCTTTCTCTTGTATTAAGGACTCAACAAAAACATCTAGAGAAGGTATCTTCCAATTAGGGATGGAATCTCTTCCAAAATGGAATGTATAGAAAAATACTGAGTACTAAGAGCCACTCTTGCTCAGTACTAACAGCACAGGTTTCTCATCTTTCCTCTCTAATCCACAATGTTTGCATTGCACAATACTAGTGACTTCTATTTTGTGAAGAATTGCTGAATAGATTCGAAATTGCTGGGTTGTAGAGAAATGAGCTCATTATCCAAAATATGCCCTCAAATTTCATCTTGTTTTCCAAACAAAGATTCAAGCTTATCCCAAGATTCCTTCGGAGTCCTTAGTCCCTCAAGGTGGAACAAAAGATCCCGAGAGATATGAGTGCACATGAAGACAAAGGCCTCATCAAGCCGATTCAAAATTTTGTTCTTCTTAACATATTGTTGGGGCTCATTTTCTCTGCCCTTTTTCATCGTAAACAGACCAAGCTTGCGCAAGGATACCTACATATATGCCCTCCAGTCAGTGTAGTTGAATGGTGTAAGGATTCAGGGTACAAGAGCTGAAGAATACATATTTCAGTATGTTGAACAATCAATTCCTCAAGAAGCTACGTAGGTACCTAAAAATAACACTGCAAAATCTAATTAAATTTTCATTCTTGTCAGTTTCAATCCTTTCCACCTCGATATGTACACTTTCTCAGAGTTTGTTACACCTGGATAGACTTCTTTGGACATAATCCAGAGGGAGAAAGGCTAACATTCTAGGATTTATGTGGGAACTCAGCTGCTTCTAGTGTACAATGGAGATCGAACAAGACCTATTGCTAGCCTGAACAAGGCTCTAATAAAATGTTAAATTTGTGAAGCGTTAATCTATAGGAAAATGAGAGAAATTGAGAACTATAATTATGCAGTGGAATCTCAAGAATAATGTACACTAAATAAGACAAATTTGAGACAAATATGATAAGAATTGATCAGTTAATTACAACATTAATCTTCATTAATCCAATAGTAATACAATAGTGTTAGAATAAGGATAATTCAAATCATGTGGATAGGATTCGAATCTACCAACTAAACCTGAGTAACTGGCTAAATCAGTGTGTCTAAACCATTGCATGGGAGAAACTAGTCTAACTCCTGATGTCTAAATCAGTTTACAATCTATTAACAACTAGGGTAGGTGGAAAAAGGAACCACTCCCCATGCATGAATGCAAAACTGGCACTAGACTAATTGAAAGTGATCTAACTCACTGTAACTGGAGGTTGAATCAATATAACTTCCTATATACCACAACCAACCGATGGAGGATACCGGTTGCACTTAGAGTGGCTCCTACAATGTAGGGATTGGCAACAGTTCCACCAAACTCATCCAAATGAATCCCAAGTTAAGCAAGATGATCAAATAGACTCTATATGGACAATGGAGGATTATTTAATCCTAACAAAGAGAAAGCCTAAAAAATCGTTCAAATTAAGTCTAATTAGTTATCTCTATGTTTTGATCAATTTTGTGTCTTTTGTCATAAACACAAGGCTCTAGCAAAACAAGCCCCAGGTAAAGCACAAGTTGTTATTAATTACAAACATTTGAATCATATCACTATTCCTTTTCCTTTCCTTATCACATCCTCAATACGGATACGATCATTCAAAAGGTTGTTTGTGCCAATATCTTATCTAAATTTAACTATAAATCAAACTATTACTAGATTAAAGCCATCAACTATACCATAAAACTACTTTTTTTCCTTGATGGTCACTTTAGGTGGTTGTTCATTCCATTTGGGTTGAAAAATTATCCTTCCTAGTTTCATCATTGCATGGATTTTATCTGTCATGGTTGTGAAGACTCTCTANAACCAAAATTTCAGCTTTTTAAAAGCAAATCAACTATATTAGCATTGTTATTGATGAAGGAAAATTTATCACGCAACCCCATATAGTGTAAGGTCTTTGTCTTCTCGATGAACTCCTATCAATTGATTCGAGAAAAAAACCAAATTTAGAGAACATTTATGACTTGGTGGTTGGTCACATAATCCTACCACTATCATCTAAACATTAAAATCAAAGTCCTGACATGTTCCTCTTCTTTGTTTTCCTTATGGTAAAGGCAAGTTGATCATTCATATAGAGGTGCTTCTGATAATTTTTTGTTTGAATTGTTAATTGAGAAACTTGATAACACTAAATAACTTTGTTGTTAGGAACCCATGTCAACCCTTCTCTTTACTTTGTTAGTATATTGTTGTTGGATTCATATGCTTTGTAAGTCATCCCGTGACTATATTGTATTTATATCCCACATTCATGGGGAGTAATAGTCGTTTAGCTTAGTTGTATTTATATCCCACATCCATGAATGATTTGTATGAGCTTTCTCAAAGGAGGATGCCCCCTCGAAGTGGCCTGCGATCAATAAATTCCTTCTGTGTTATGCTATTTATGTTATATCGTGCATTTTCATTATTTATTGTACGAGGTTTCTCTCATTTGTGGAACTAAATTTGGTCAATTTTCTAAATCTGGAAAGAGGTACCATATCGAAGAACCAATATTGGTATCAAAGCACTAGGCCATTTCTACCAAATTTACTTTCTTGAGCTCGCTGGAATCAAATCTATTAAGGTGCAAAGAATTTTTTAGAGTGGAAATGTTGAAGAAGTGTGCCATGCAATGTTTATGGTTTTAAATTATCTAATTTGTGTAGTTTTATATATAAACATCTATTAAATTTTGTTTTCATAAGTATTGTAGATTTTGGATGTGAGGGATGACGAAATACCCTCCAATTTTTAATATTTCTGCTCGATAACCTTCAATGTTTTTAGCATTTACATTTGCAAAGAGTCTAACAAAAAAATCTATGGCATCTATCAAAAATACTTCTTCTGTAGAAAGGAGGGTTGGAATGTTATCATTTACATTTGAGGATTCATAGATCTTTTTAAGATAGGAGTTCCAGTCATTTAAAGTTGATATTATTGTTTTGTTTGGTTTTGCTAGTTAAAATTTTCCTCCAAAATTTCTTACGAGCAACCTTAAAAAGGTGCAATAAGTTTGCTTGTCCTTTATCTGTGTAATTCCTCTTTTTCATTTTAACTACCGAGGGATTTCTATCTCTTTATTTTGTCCATTTTTTAGACCCTTCCCTAACCTCCTTTATATTTCTCTTCTTGTTTTTTTACACTTATTATCAAACTAATAATTAGTTTATTTATTTATTTTTATTTAAGATTTCATACATAAAACTAAATATCTCACCATCCTAAAATTTAAATTTAAGTGAAGAAGATAACTCTTTCTTACAATCAAAAGTAGGCCCAATTGATACTCATCCATAAAGTCATATATATAAAAGAAGGCAGGCCCAATTAATACCTATCGAGAAAATCATTTATACATAGAGTATAATGGTTTTATGTGAAAATTGAATCATTTTGAAATGATTATATACAATTGTATTTAAAAGAAAACTTAATAATTTTTAAATAATTATATAAAATTGTATTTAAAACTTATTGTATATAAATAATAATTTTATTGTATAATCAGTATCGTTAATTGAAATTATTTGGATACGAGCATGAAGGTTTCGAGTTTTGGAATGTCCTTTTGAGACACACTCTCTCTATATATAATTATTAAATAAATTCAATATAAATAATTTTTTTTAATTATTATTTATATTATTTTATTATCACATATTATTGAGAGAAAAAACCAAATGATTAAAGTTTATAAAAAGTATACAATTAATCAATAAAATTAAAGGCATACTAAAATAAATTTGATCATTTCACTAATTACTTTATATTATTACATTGTAATGGATAAGTATTGAAGCTTGAAGTTAAAATATAATTTATTAAAAAATATAAAAAATTATTATTTTGAACATAAAGAATTTATTGTTTTTGAATTTAAAATTTTATATATTCAAGTGAAAGTTTTTATATTGTTATTAATCATTTTGACTTAGTCAATTCTATAATATGTAGTTGTAATTATTTTTTATTAAAAAGTCTATGACATGTGAACTTCCTTTTTAAAATGCCAAATTGAGTGTAGATGGAGCAATTGGGAGGAATGTTGATGTCTTCGTCACCTAGGTTCAAATATAGCTTTGTGATGCTTTCGATGTTGACTATATATTGTTTAGATAGATGTATTTATGGTCATACTTCGATTCTCTATAATATTAGGTCTTGTCATTCTTCAATGAAAAAAAAAATCTGAAATCATATTTTAAACAACTAATATGCCCTTATAAATGAATGAGTAAAAAATGTTTTTTCTTTAATAAATTGTAACATCCCCTCAGAACACGACTAGAAAACATGAAGTGTAAGTAAAAGGCACTGTAAGTATGAATACTAGCTTTATCAAAATTTGGTGAAAATGGTAATGTTACGTGGTTGAAATTGTTGCACGACCAAAACGATGATTTGGGGACGAATCCACTAGGGGGAGGGATGATTGGCTAGGAAGCCATGTCATTAGATGACGAGTGTCGTCTTAAGTGTCATGGACACTAGAGTTGCTCCTTTGGTTTAAGCATTTACCTGAGCTAATGTTATAAGCTAAATGCCACCAGGTTGTGTTAGTAGGCTCATAAGGTATAGTTAACAACATAATCAAAATATTATTATTTAATGACAATGCTGAATATGTCGATATTATAGCTTTGACAAAAAGTATAAGCAAGCTAGCCTTACTCACTCCTCAACATATAACTCACAAGTAATCTCACTTTAGACTCTCTTTCATTTACATGAATAGTTTGGTCGACAAATTGAAATATGGATAAAGAAGTGGCGTTTGAGATGAATTGTCTAGACTCTAGTTTGACAATATGGTTATCTTCATTTGACAATATATTGATTTTCTCTTCCATAACTTTGGAAATTTTCATTGAATATAATATTAAAATAATTAAGCAAATCCATTTTACATGATTTAGTATTTATTTGGATCAAACAATAATGTAGAACTGTTAGCACTGAAATTGAACCAAAGGTTGGCGGCAGGCTCATTCCCAGGTAAAAGCAAAACCACTTTAGATTATGCTTCTGGACCAGCACAGTCAGAGTGGGATCTCTCATTTACTTACCAAATTTTCTCACACAAGATATTCAATCGAGAATGGTCAGAAGGTCAGATTCCTGAATGGGGAAGGTATGCTGATATAAGGTGTAGGTGGGATGATCAGAGAGGGGGACCATTGGGAAATGGATTCGACAGTATTGGTATGGAACATGTTGCAGGAGGTAAAGAATTGTGGAAACTTATAGACCGAGGCAAGGTAGTCGCCCATATTTCAATTAGGAGATATTTAGCAGGTGACAAGTGGATGAGAGGAAACAGTCCATCACGTAGAGCATTTACGAGATGAATTCTACGTGACTTTAGAAGAAATTTTAAAAAAATTATTGAAACAAAGGGTCGAGAGCATACAAGATGAATTCTGGCCCTTATACACTATTGTCATAACATGAAAGCAAATAACAAACTGGAATGAAAAATAGGATAAACATTCACATAAGGAAGTTACATATTGAAAGAAAAGACGACGCAGGAATGTCTGCCATGAAGAATTATCATTCCTCTACAATTTTATTCACATCACAGAAATCCAAAAACAAATTACAATGGAGATCCTCGGCCCTTGAAAGTTTCCCAACTAACAACCCCCTGTCTCCCTCTACCGGGAGTATATTTATACTATATTAGACCTGAGACTAATCCCTGAAACAAAACCTGGAAACTGTTTTCAGTCACAATCAAACACTAATAGTTTAGAGTGTGGTACTATTGCCACAATTTACAAATATTAAACAGATATTATGGAGCTTCCACACATGGTAATTAGACTGACAGCACAGAGTTTTCTTCATTCAGGTAACTTGGTATGAAAACGATCATTATATCACTTGCTGGTGCTCTCTTGCTGACTTTGACTGCTCCTGACATGTCTTTCTACTTCCTTTGACCGGCCTACCTTCTTTCAAACCATGGTGCTCAAAGGCTAACAAGAAAACCCATGCTCCAGTGCTCAGCCATTTTCCCAACTCCTCTTTCGTTGGGTAACGTTGTTATAGGAGGGGATTGGAAAAAGGGTGACCATGCATTTCATGATGATAAGCCTTCGGAGTGGTTTATCATTCTTGTACTGCTCTCTTCCTCCGATGAGGAGGGTTCTCTTGCAGGAAATACGGTGGAGTGTACCTCCACCAACCCCATCACCTTTGGAAAGTGGATTTCACAAAAAGGGTGGTGTAGGAATTGGACCCCTGATGCTCCCAATCGAACAATTGCTCCCACAGAACGCAGCCGTGGTACTATCTTCTTATGCGGAGGCTTTGGAGGCAACGATGGTATCAGGGGCTCCTAGAAAAACACCCACGAGACATGAGTGGCTAGGCAATGCACCAATGGAGGTGTGGGAATTTGAAGATGGGTATATCTCGCAAAATTATTCACGTCTGCACCCTGATGGCTGGTGTCATCCTTGGTATGGAAAACCAAGGCGACAGGTAAGTGTAGAAACTGACTCACCAACCATAAACACACCTAGACAGACAAGCTTTTCGAACCAAATTTCCATTGCCAACTTCTCAAACTTCTATGTACTCACAACAAAATGAAACATCAGGCTCTGAAAGTATGCTAGATCATTCTCGGTATTACAAAGGCTTTGGAGGATGGTGTTATATATATATATATATATATATAACACTAAGATACTTGATTCTGCAATGATCGGTCAGCATTCCTGCCCATTCCCTCATCGATTGTCTCGGTGCTGCATGTGTGAGGGCATAAGCCGAGTGATCTTTTACCTACTAGAGATATATTCATGTCGCTTTATTGGCTACGACACTTTACTATTTTTTGCGGGAAATATTTTTGGGTATTTCCCTATATTGTCGACCCATGCTGCAAAGCACATGGAATGGACGTTCTCACACTCCATTGTTCCTATGATGTAGGAAACAAAATGATCTCCCTTGCTGCGCTTGCCTTGCTCCATGTGAAGAGTGGATTCACCTGCTACTTCCCTACTTCCACCTGCCAAACCACACGAAGTATGCATACCTTTAGGTGATATGTCGCTACCACAGGGATGATTTATCCTGTACGCATGCTACAAATGGCGTCCTGGGAATCAATTAATCTACCGTGAGGAAAATCATGTCTGCAAACGTCCCATCTACTGTCATATTTTCCATGGATTTGATACCTATGGCCTTGAGACCTTCTCAACCCTTCGATTTGGGTGTCTTTCACATCCATCGTCCATGCTTCTTTAGACCTCAACCGTCGATTCATGATCAGATTTCATCGGGACCATCCAATCGCGGGAACGTTAACCTTTCACAAATCTTCCCTTTTCCAATCGAGCGAGCACTTTCAAGTTGTGGAATCCTCCACGTCCGTTGATCAATCCCGACCCTTCGTCATGACTATTGATCTGTGTAGCCAGTACCACTTTTCGCGACTTGGAATTGCGATTTTATCCATGCCAGTTCGGACCATGAAATAATCTAAGGTCGTGGATCTTCTCATACTCTTATCTCCATTGTCAGATATCTCCATCCTTTAATCCATTTTGTGATTTGGAAAAGCTCCTTCTTCTACGCACGTTTTCCCAGCAGAATCGCCTCAGGCCGTTGATCGGGCTTCGCCTTGATATCAGAATTTAATACCTTATCCCCTTTAATAGGATTCACAAATACCAAACTTAAATATTTCCTCGCATCTTTGGACTGTGGAACCATCCTCCATCATTGATCTTCTTCGTTCTTAATCTGGATCGTTGATCTATGACGCCCCTTTATCTCATTTCTGCTGCTGTATGTCTTGACCTTTGGAAGGATCTACCTCCGTAGATCAAGATATATTCTCCATATGACGGTCTTAGCCAACAAAAGCTTTCAATTGGATATCCTAAGGGGTGTTTGTATAATTCTTCATTGAATAGGACCCTTTTCGAATCCTTCCAAGCCCATAACTCGATAGATTCAAATAGAGTGCTAACAACTGGCTCCACGAGGGATGCTATCCTCCCAGTGAGGTAGCAAAGAACCCCGTAGACCAAGTTCTAGATCCATTGGGAAACCCCTAGTCCTTATTTGAAATCTTCAATATGATCTGAGCTATTGCTGTAACAAATTTATGTTAATTTTCAAACTATGCTCTTAACCACACTCCGAAACTGAGAACAGTTGTGACTACAAACCTGTACTTACAATTGAAAATGAAAACAAACTAAATAGCACTAAAGGAAATGCTCAATAGAACTTGAGATTATTTGTACCTACCTACTCTACCTAATTGAGCATACATGCCTAGTCAAGTGAATTCTGACTTCCAATGAAGCCAATCAAGCAACTTATCCAATAATTTTGTTTCCTTTTCATGCTTGATTAAAAAAAGATATGAAATGCATAATGGAAGAAGGCTATGACAAATAAATTGATCTTTATAGCAGAGATATAACCAGTCATTACCACTACCCAGCCTCTCCATTTACTCTGCTATGGGGTCATAGAAAGCATGAGAACCTCCAACATATTCTGTCCTCTGTTTATCATGGGAAAGCTGTCCAAAACACCCTTCCTCTGGTGAGCTATTAGGCTGATATTTGAAAGATCTTTGAAAGGTATTCTCGGGACTGTTTTCAAATGAAATATCCACCCTTTTGTTCAAAACTTCGGAAGCTAGAACCTCACCTTCCTTATATGCCTCAGCATGGAGATCATCTTTTTCTTCAACAGAATCGAGCAAGCACAATCCTCCTTTATGGGAGGATATTCCTGAAGGTGAAAAGTTAAAAAAGGCATTTATTTGAGAACTGTTACCTCCTTCTTTGTGACCCAATGCCTCATCACAAAATCCTGATGTATCTATAAGCTGAGAGGGACTATATGATTGTTCCTCTTTATCATCTTCTATTCCAAACAAGTCTATGGAATGCACCATATTCTCTAACTTATGTTTCCACTTAGAGGCCTTAAGTCTATGCCTTATTAATTCAAATGAGGAATAACACAAGGGAATACTGTCACCTTCAGCACACTTATTATCCTTTCCTATCTCATCCCTCTGAATTTGGATTGCATCTTGATTTTCTCCATTAGTAGATCTTGGTTATATAGCTGGTTCATTGCGTATAATCTCCAGGTATTCCTCCTCATACTCATCGTACATGGGTATACCGGAATCCCTTTTAAAATCATCATTAACGGATTCAGTGCTAAGAAGATTACAACCTTCAGAAAACAAAACGGTAGAACCATCTGCTTCTGTATCAGGCTGATCATTTTCCTGTCTAGTAAGGGAAAGATTTAGACAAACAGGGACTATCTCCTTTCATTTATGTGGCCCAACCAATTTTAATGTATCTTTTATTTCACCACCTCTGTCTTGACCTAACAATTTTTGGGACATCTTAAGGTTTTCTTCAACTTCCAAACAATCAGTAAACATATGCTACAGAGTGGTTGATTTTATTTCCAAAAGAAGTAATGACCATTCAAGAGGAAAGGTAGATGCATAATAGATTTTAGCAGCGTTTTCAAGAGGTTGGACTTCCTTCGGCATGTTATAATAAAAGCTTGCAAATATTCTGTTAAAACTAGACATGGTTTCACCCTCCTGCCTCTTTAGGGAATAAAATTCAGAAAGTATTTCATCTAGTGGCCTTCTCTTGCCCCAAAATTTCAAAAAGGTGCAAGAAAATTCTTCTCAGGTACTAATGGATTTAGGCTGTAAGTGGTTGGACCATTATTTAGCATATCCTTGCAAGGACTGGGAAAAATACCTCATGCAAACATCATCATGTTCTATTTCAAAAAGGTCAAAGAAATCTTCAAAATCTTGTAAATGTTTCTCAGCAGTGAGGTCTTTGGATTCTCCATCAAATTTGGGGAGGTACTTGTAATGCTTCTCAGGAAAATCATGGAGGATAGGAGGAAAGTGTAGTGGCTTGTATTGGCTTGGAATACTGGGAGAGACCAGGTTACGTGAAATAGATATGTTACCAACTGTGGCTTCATGAGGTTCACAGGGGTGATTTTTAATGTCATGAGTTTCGGGTGAAATATCTTGGTCAGAATCAAATGTACAAGATGATGCAATGCTTTCAGTTCGTAAAGAAGGATATACAGGAATACATTCATAGCTCTGTTTCAAGCGAAATGAACCATGGAAGGATTTTTTGATAAATTTAGGAAAAGATAAGAACAAACTTAAAAGGAAAGACAAGGCATCTTGGAAGAAACAGAAACCCGATTATCTTATCCTTTCATCATGCATTTTGATGCTTCACAACAAGCTCATTTTCCCAGTAGAGTCTGCCAGTTATTTATGAAAATTTGATTTCTGGGTCATACCACCAGCGGAGTCATTGAAGTATGAATCCTTTAAGAGTGGAGTCACTAGGTGAAAATTGCACAAACTTATTGATGTCTGGTTGTTGTTCACCATCAACAACCAAATCTGAAATTATGTTGTTCATACCCAGGGATGATCTTCAATCTCGTCCCCGACAACGGTGCTAGTTTGTTAGCACAGGAATTGAACCAAAGGTTGGAGGAAGGCTCGTTCCCAGGTAAAAACAAAACCACTTTAGACTATGCATATGGCCCAACACAGTTAGAGAGGGACCTCTCGTTTACTTACCAAATTTTCTCATACAAGATATTCAATCAAGAACGGTTAGGAGGTCAGATTCCTAAATGGGGAAGGTATGTTGTTATAATGTATAGGTGGGATGATCAGAGAGGGGGACCATTGGGAAATGGATTTGACAGCATTGGTATGGAACATGTTGCAGGAGGTAAAGAATTGTGGAAATTTATAGATAGAGGCAAGGTAGTCGCCCATATTTCAATAAGGAGATATGTAGTAGGTGACAAGTGGATGAGAGGAAACAATCCATAACGCAGAGCATTTACGAGATGAATTTTGCGTGACTTTAGAATAAATTGTTTAAAAATGTTTGAAACAAAGGGCCAAGAGCATACAAGATGAATTATGTCCCTTATACACTATTGTCCAAACATGAAAGAAAATAACAAATTGGAATGAAAAACAGGAAAAACATTCACGTTTAAGGAAGTTACATATTGAAAGAAAAGACGACGCAGGAATGTCTGCCATGAAGAATTATCATTCCTCTACAATTTTATTCACATCACGAAAATCCAAAAAAAATTACAATGGAGAGCCTCGACCCTTGAAAGTTTCCCAACTAGCAACCCCCTGTCTCCCTCTACCAGAGTATATTTATACTATATTAGACCTTAGACTAATCCTCAAAACAAAACTTGGAAACTGTTTTCAGTCATAATCAGACACTAATAGTTTAGAGTGTGGTACTATTTCCACGATGTACAAATATTAAACAGATATTATGGAGCTTCTGTGCATGGTAATTGGACTGACAGCACAGAGTTTTCTTCATTCAGGTAACTTGGTCTGAAAACGATCGATATATCACTTGATGGTGGTCTGTTGCTGACTTCGATTGCTCCTGACTTGTCTTTCTGCTTCCTTTGACCAACATGCCTTCTTTCAAACCATGGTGCTCAAATGCTGACAAGAAAACCCACGCTCCGGTGCTTAGCCATTTTCCCAGCTCCTATTTCATCGGGTAACGTTGTTATAGGAGGGGACTAGAAAAAGGGTGGCCATGCATTTGATGATGATAAGCCTCCAATGTGTCTTATCATTCTTGTACTACTCTCTTCCTCCGATGAGGAGGCCTCTCTTGCAGGAAATACGGTGGAGTGTACCTCCACTAGCCCCATCACCTTTGGCAAGTGGATTTCACAAATATGGTGGTGCAGGAATTGGAACCCTAATGCTCCCATCCGAACAATTTCTCCCACAGAATGCATCCTGTGACTGTCTTCTTGTGCAGAGCCTTTGGAGGCAACGATGGTATCAGGGCCTCTTGGAAAAACACCCATAGGACATGAGTGTCCAAGAAATGCACCAGTGGAGGTGTGGGCATATGAAGACGAGTATATCTCTCAAAATTATTCACGTCTGCGCCCCAATGGCTGGTGTCATCCTTGGTATGGAAAACTAGGGCGACGTATAAGTGTAGAAACTGACTCACCGACCATAAACACACCTAGACGGACAATATTTTTGAACCAAATTTCCATTTCCAACTTCTCAAACTTCTATGGACTTGCAACAAAATGAAACCTCAGGCGTTGAAAGTATGCTAGATCATTCTTGGTATTACAAAGGCTTTGGAAGATGGTGTTATATATATATAATGCTAAGAGACTGGACTCTGCAATGACCGATTAGTATTCCTTCCCATTCCGTCATTGAGTGTCTCGGTGCTAACATGTGTGCGGGCATGAGCCAAGTGATCTTTTACCTGCTAGAAATCTAGTCACGTCGCTTCATCGGCTATGACACTTTACTATGTGCTACGGGAAATATTTTTGGTGTCACCCTGTATTATCGACCCATGCTGCAAAGCACATGGAATGGATGTTCTCACACTCCATTGTTCCTATGATGTAGGAAACATAATGATCTCCCTTGCTGCGCTTGCCTTGCTCCATGTGAAGAGCGGATTCTCCTGCTACTTCCCTACTTACACCTTCCAAACCACATGAAGGATGCCTGCCTTTAGGTGATATGGAGCTACCATAGGGATGATTTATCCTATACACATTCTACAAATGACATCCTTGGGATCAATTAATATATCGGGAGGAAAATCATGTGTGCAAACGTCCCCTCTACTGTCAAATATGCCATGGATGTGATACCTACAGCCTTGAGACCTTCTCAACCATTCGATTTGGGCGTCTTTCACATCCATTATCCATGCTTCTTTAGACCTCAGCCATCGATTCATGATCAGATTTAATCAGGACCGTCCAATCGTGGGCATGTTAAACTTTCGCCAATATTCCCTTGTCCAATCGAGAGATCACTTATAAGTTGCAAAATCTTGCATGTCCATTGATCAAT
Source organism: Pseudotsuga menziesii (assembly GCA_001517045.1). NCBI lineage: Eukaryota > Viridiplantae > Streptophyta > Pinopsida > Pinales > Pinaceae > Pseudotsuga > Pseudotsuga menziesii. Next base: position 303,886 of record LPNX010028333.1, read on the forward strand.
CCTGACCCTTTGTCATGACCATTGATCTTTACATCCAGTACCACTTTTCGTGACTTGGAATTGCGATTTTATTCGTTCCAGTTCAGATCGCAAAATCATCTAAGGCCGTGGATCTGCTCATACTCTTATCTCAGCTGCTATATATCTTCGTCCTTTAATCCATTTTGTGATTTAGAAAATCTCCTTCTTACGCACACATTTACCCAGCAGAATCGCCTCAAGCCGTCGATCGGGCTTCGCCTTGATCTTAGTATTTCATCGCTTATCCCCTTTAACAGGCTTCATGAATACCAAACTTAAATATTTCCTCACATCTTCAGCCTGTGGAACCAAGCTCCATCTTTGATCTTCTTCGTTGTTAATCTGGATCGTTGATCAACAACACCCCATTATCTCATTTTCATTGCTGCATGTCTTGACCTTTGGAAGGATCTACCTCTGTATATGGATATATCTTCTCCATATAATGGTCTTAGCCAATGAAAGCTGTCAATTGGATAACCTGAGGGGTGTTTGTATAATTCTTCATTGAACAAGACCCTTTTCAAATCCTTCCAAGCCTATAACTCGACAGTTTCAAACGGAGTGCTAACAAGACCTATGAAAAACATTGAGATGCTAACATATGGAAAGATAATTCAAACTTGCTTTATGATTGGGAAGACTTATGAACTCATCCTTTTTGGTAACTTTACTACGCTGGAAGTTTGAGAAGAGAACTCATTTCCGTGTCTAAAATAAATCATCAGTCTACATCAAAAGTTTCATTGGGTTCTTGGTTATGGGGGATTCTGCCTTGGAGAGATTTACTCCACATCTTAGTGTCACCATGATTTAAGGTAATTTTTGTTGAAAAATAGGGTGTAAGCTAGGTGATTACCATGATATAAGGAGTGGTCTCTCAAAGAGAAAACCATTTCTTCTTAGTATGGGATGTGCGAGCCTAGTTTTGAGATCCGTTGAACTGAAGCATGGCCCTTTCCTTCTTCCATTTGTCGCTTGCATTTTTGTCAATTTTTTCTTTTAAAGGTTAGGTTGGGGGATAGAAAATGGAATTGACTAGGGGAATGAAGGGGAAAGGAGGGAGATAGCCCAACATTTTCTGTGGATTGACAATAAGAAGTGGATCTGCGATGTGTGTGAAGGGAAGGAGAAAAAATGATTAGAGGAGGAGTTACTCCATCGAGGAGTGGCCTAACGAATTTATTTGAAGGAAGTGCCTCCATTTTTCTATGCAGGATGACCTCAACATGATTTGGACTTTGGATATACTGATTTTGATAGTGTTTGTGGTTTTGTCACTCATAGTGGAACGTTCTGTAAATCGTTTGAGTAGGGTAAGTGCATTATTATTTTTCACTTATTATTATGTCATAGTGAATGCCCACAAATTGGTTATCTCAACATAAAACAAACCATGGATGCAAAAAATAGTTTATACATATTCATGTGTTTGTGTGCAACCAATTTCTAATGACTAAATTTAAGTGGCATTGCTAAAATTTATTGCAGCACAGTGTAGGAAAATACCCATGTGGAGATCTGATCTCTATTGTTGACCTTATGTATCTCACCACGTGAATATTATTTTTGTTTTAGTGATTTCCCTCACATTTTCCCATTCAAATATTAGAATATATTTACATAGTTGGTTTGTGTTAATCTACATTTTTATTTTATTGAGCAATAACCTGCCAATTTTCCTACTCGCTTAAAAATTTTGATGCTTCTCTGCAAACAATTGATATTTTTGTCATTTAAACCTCGAGGAGTCCACCTTTTCACTCATATATGTTAGCGCAAACCCAACCAAAAAAACCCAGTCGACAGGGGTTCCCACTCTGTTAATGCTCAACTTGCCGCGATCTCCATCATCACTGACCTAGATAGGTTTTACCCTGTCCGGCAACACCAACGAAGTGGATGGAGTCTCACCTGATATGTTCGAGGGAGGGCTGAGGGAACCAAGTTTCCACATAATAGAAGAGGACTATTGGCATCGACTATTCATCAACCTATCTATCATATCTAACCAATCACTTAATCATCAATAGAACCATTCATCATTGATCGCAATATTTATTCATCATATAAATAACCATGCTATTGCACAAACAGATCTAGAAAGACAACATCATTCATAAGCAGTAAACATATTATCATAGATCCATGTCGTACACATTCACCATTGGATTGCACAAATAGAAAGATAGAAAGAGACAAAAAGATAACAGTATTTCAGATCAACCCTAGTCTTTTCATATTACTTCTGCACAATCGACCACCGACTCAAAATAGACAACAATTCAATTGAGTTCAAGCTCTCAATTCTAATTCTATGATACTCTGTTCTGACTATGACTTCTTGACCATCACTTGATAGTTACATTTACAATTCTTGTTCTATTTATAGGCTTTCACCTTTACATTCATGGTCCACTTCTAACTAACCCCTAACTGATTCTACCAACTAATGACCAATATCCAGAAAATATGGTCCAAAAGTACAAAAAGTGATACAAAATATTCAAAATATTCTATCTTCCGCCTTGTGCACCATCTTTCACTTGCGTGGTGTCTTTTGAGCATGCACAACATCCACGATGCTGCACAACTGGCTTTCCCCAAAACCCCTACCAACAGGCCCCAAACAAAATCTTGTGGCTCGCCCTTGAGCCACAAGAGTTGGCCATGGTGTACTCATTGATTTTTAGTTTGAATTCATCGTAATGTTGAGTGATCTCCTTTACCTGTGTTTTAAGTTTCATAGCAAGGTCTTGACATCCAAGAAAATCCTTCTTTAATTGGTTCCCCACCATCTTTTCATTTACTTCCTTCTTACCGTCCTGCACATCCTGCAGCGTAGCAACTGCTTTTACTGATAGTTGGGCTCCAATTTCTTGGAACTTGTCGAGCTAGTCACTACACTTCTGTTGTCACTTCTGTTCTTTTCCAACTCATTGTTGTAGCTCCTTTAACTTTGTGTACCGTGTAATTGAAACAATTGGTGGCATTGTCCTTAGTGTTGTCTTCAGTTTTGTTAATTGACCCTCTGCTTCCTGCACTGCTTTGTCAATTTCTCTAACTGTTCATCTTGAATGACACTACCCCAAAATTGTGTCATTTCTTTAGTCATCTTTTTGGCCTCCTACTCCATTTCTTCAAACTGTTTCACTAGCTCCTCGATGGCACCCTTTCATTCTGCAATTTGCTCCGGTGGTGTGTTCGGGTAGACCAGAGCATTCAAAATGTTGTTGTCCAGCTAGAGCTGCGCAATAACTTCCCCAAGTCTCTTTTCCTTTGTGACTGCATCCAACTCCACAGTGCTTTCATGGATGTACTAATAACCATCCATAATAGCTTCCTCCACTTGGCCCTGACTAAAAAAAAGTTGCGCCTTCTCAATAACAAGGCGATTGGTCTCCTTCTTGAGTTCTATGATTTATTCTACTGCCTTTGTCTTGAGATCCTCTTGTTCCTTCTTCAGTGCCTTAATTTCTTGCACTTTTTTGGCATTCAATGTTTCCTTTGCATGATGCAAGTCCTCTACTTCTTTCCGGAGTGCCTCCTCTTCCTCTTGTGACCGCAAGTACTAGTCGTTAATATCCTTCTGTCGATTGGCCAACTCCTGGTTGGAGACCCGCTGCACGTATACTAAGGTCTAGGTGGAAAACTTATTGATATCCATCACAAATTTCTGTAGCTGCTGCAGTAAGGAGTTCACATCCTCTTGTTCAGTGTTAATCACAGTCAAGGATGTTATCTCCCAAAATAAAATTTTCAATTAGGAGATAAGAAAGTCATTAGATGAAGAATCATTAAATTTTTTAAAATTATTTTAGAATACCTTTGGACTTATATTCTATAAGAGCTCTTGAGTCAACACTTCATTTGTAAAAAATTTTAAAAGACAGGTTTCGGTGGCTAAGGAGTATGTTTTAAAATTTTGTAAACCACCGAAAGCACTCACTTTCGGTAACTAAGACTGCAATTTCAGAGCGCTCTAAGCCACTGAAATTGAAAAGCAATTATGCCATTGTTTATCTATATTGATTGTTATGAGATATTAATCAAGAAGATGAAGAACTAAATAAGGAAAATGACAAGGGTTCAGTTTTGTAAGAAATAGGGAGAGGATTAGATCAGTAGAATATTACCTGAAGATCACTCTGGAAATGAACAAGAGCAAAAGAAATTCACTTTTCATCAAGAAAGATAAGACAAAATAATTTTTTTTTAATTTTGAAGATTAGTTTCAAAACAGATCTTTCGGTGGCTTAGGCAGGCTTTCATAGTTGTTCTTAGCCACCGAAAGAAGAGCTTTCGGTGGCTTACAGGTTCGAATTTTGGCTCTTTAGCCACCGAAGGTGCAGAACAGGGTAGAGAGGCATTATTTTTTCCCAAATCACAGTTTTTTGTTTCCAAATGGAAAGAGGATGGTTTCTATTAAAAGATAATAATTAAAGGCATATGTATCATCTTTCTGTTTCAGCTTTGAAGCGACAGAGAAGGGAAAAATATCAAATGGACTTTATATTTTGGTCAAGATATTGCCCAGCTGTAAAAGGAATATTTCAAGTTCCTTTACATCACCTTGAAGGTTATTGAAGAGGTCAGATATTACTGCAGCTGTCGAAAATATGAAGAACAGTCCTTTTCTCATGAAGAAATGTGTCATTTTTACTATGCTGAGTCATCATTTTCAAATGATGATACTGAGCGACTCGAGAATCATTTTGCAAACTGGGAGGAGGTTTTTTTTTGTAACGCGTCAGAGGAAAAAAACTCTATCATTTTTCCTACATGTGTCACATATTTAGAGAATCGATTACATCTCTGAGCCCTAGTTTTCGGATCTCATAATTTCCCTGTTTTACACATGTTTTTGAAATACATATATCGGGAAAATAAAAACGAATTTCAAATAACTGAGAGAGGTTTTTGCTCAAAACAAATGAATCCACAAAAAAATATTTCATTTTATACAAAGGTGTCATATATTTGGAGAACCAAATCCATCTTTGAGCCCATTTGGCCCAATTTTCGTGGCAAGAGATGACTTGTCAGTCAAGGTGGAAATTTCGACTTAGCTTTCAGCCTATGAAGATCTACGGTAGTTATTGAAGACTACGAAGGGCATGAATATCATCATGATAATGGTTTGACCTTCAAAATAGGATATTTTCCTATTCTTTTACAACTGTTTTTGACTTTCTATTTTTAGTAAATATGATCCAGTTTCTTAGGATCTGGAACTATCTTGTAAAGGCTATAAAGCCTAAGAATTCAAAAGAAGTAGGGGTTGATTTTGAGTTCTAAACTATACTTCTATTGTGATAAAGAAACTTTCTATAATATATTCAGTCTGTAATCTTCTTTCATTGTTATTTGTCATATCTTCTTTTACACTTCTGTTCTATGCTTATGAGTGGAATTATGTTGTTTATCTATGTTTACATAATCCAGTAGTAACTGTCATCTTACCATGTGATTAGTGAGAAAAGTATCATAATTAATCATACTATTTTTATTGGCCCATCATATATATATGGTTGTGTGTATGTGTTCTGATTAATAAAGTCAGTTTCTTCATCCATATTTATATATTACCTATCTGATAGTAGCTCTTGAAGGCCTTGTTTTGTCTGAATGTACTTAAGACTGTCTTGAGTATACCATTCAATGAGTTAGATATTCATTTTGATCCAATATTACCCATCATTGAGTGAACCATTGAAAGAGTAGTTAAGTTACCAGGCATCTTCGAGCTACAACTTAGAAGAGTTTCCTGGAGTGAAAGGCCGCTCTCCGGCCTGAACTGCTACTATGTCCTCTGTCAATTGATTTAGCAAGAAGAGGGACTAGTTCATTTGTACACCTTCGACACATTTTTTTGCACAAGAAATCACCCCTGAAGTGCACTGGATGGGGTGGTTCTTGCAGACAAACTTTCTTTCTAAGATCCTAGCGCCAATACATACCATGCGGTCATTGATGCTATCAATGTGATGTGCTCTGCCATCACACTGCAAGTCATACTTCAGCTTCAACTGTGCATCAAGCCGCTTATCATTATCCCTACCTTTGAATATTGCAATGGGTATGGCCCATCCTTTGGAAACCCCGTGATCTTCGAAATCAAATCCACCATGATCACGACTAGTGTGTCCAACCACAACATCCCTCCATGAAAGCAAGCCAAGATTTGCTTCACACAAGTTTTTGATTCATTCAGATGCCCAAAATGCGGCATGTTGATGAGCCCTATCAATCCAGCTTTATCCAACCCCTACTCCCATGGCTATGGGATATGCACTATGGGTCCTCCTGCGACTAAGGTTAATGACTCATAAGGCTCATTTGCTACATCCTGTAATGCCAGCAGGTCATGGTCATTGCACACCATCCCTTTTGGAAGCGATGGCATCTTTGGATGATACTTATGGTTCTTATTTATTCGTCGAGGCTGCGCACCAGGTGGGGTTGGAGCGATGTAGCCCAGGATGTCCTTAACAAATACCCTAGTGCCAACCGCTGATTTGAAAACACTAGAGCTAGATGGCCCCGTCTGGGTAGCTACATCTTCTTGTTCTCTCACCGATGTTTGTGTCTTCCTCTTTGTCAATGCTAAGGAACTAGGCTTCTGCCCTTGCAGCTTCTTCGTCGGGATAGAAGATGATTCGACCTTCATACTGGTAATTTATTCAATAATAGTAATCGATATGATTGGAAATCCCCTCTCACTCGAAATATCTACTGTGTCGAGGTTACTCTGCATCCCGCAACAATGCCCCATAGTCATGACGTGCCCTCTTCTTCACTCTACAACTATCGCATGCACTTAGGAGCTCTTGGAACTTCACTTTTCTTCAACAATATTTGCAACTCAACTTAGCATAGTGGTGCTTTTAACTTGCATCGAGCACCTTCTTATAGGATCCAGTCAATCCATCCTAATCATTACCCAATCAACCACGACCATCATGACCAAATCATGCATTAACTTCCTGAATCCGTCATCGATCCTGTCAACCCAACGGTCGAATCTGCCATTAATGCGTGTCGCTTCAACAAGTGCCACTGGTTAACTGATTTAATTGTTCTTCATTTAATGTTGATTTGACCACGTCGTGACCCTATAGGTTTTGCGACAGATATTCCTAACTGCACTATTGACTTCCCTACCTGCACATCCACTTCCTCCTGGTGCACCCTTCTTCCAACTATATATTCCTCTCCCTCTTTTTTTTCCATTGTGTAGTGCCTCAAGCACTACACGATTTCGACCCTGTCCTATAGGGCTTCAAGAGGATACCATTCACCATTTTTGGTAGCACTGCTCCATCTAATTGCTGCAGTTGAACTGCCCCCACGAAATTAACAAGATATGGACCTAACCAATGCATCTGTAGCTTATGTGGATGCTTCAGGAACTTGTTGTCATATAGCAGCACCAAATATCCTTGATGAAACTATTTGTTCTTTATGTGACGATCATGACAAGCCTTCTGTCGATCCTTCTTGACGCGTTGACGAAAACCTATGATAAAGAAGTCCTCTTCAATTTATATCAACTGTGCCACATGCTCTTCTAGCACTACTTTATCATCCATGCCCGTTGTGACTGCAATGCACAAAATGGGAACAATGTACTCCATAGGCATGACTACCTCTTTCCTATATACCAATTTGAACTGTGTTTTCCACATCAATCTCTTGCAAGTGGTGAGATATGCCCATAATACTACTGCAATCTTCAAATCCCAGTCATATTTGTTAGTGTTACATACCTTTGTAAGTGGATTCTCTAAAATCTTGTTGAATGCTTCTATAGTTTCATTCTCCTGTGGATGATATAGTGTACTTTTCTTGTGTTGTATCTGCAATTTATCTGTCAATGCTCTTACTGTGTAGTTGATAAAATGGCTGCCCTGGTCACTCATCAGTATCCTTGGGCATCCAAATCATGGTACAATATTGTCAAACAGGAACCGCGTTGTTGTATCAGTGGTGCATTCCACCACTAGTGCAGCCTTTGCCCACCTTGTTAGATAATCTATTGTTGTGATTATGTAACGCACACCAATTCTCTTCCCAGGTGGTTGATTGAACCCACAAAATCCACAACCCATTTATCAAAAGGTTGTAAGGTTACTTGGGGTAGTAGTGACATCTCATCCTGCCGCGATGGTTTTCTAGTGCATTGACAGACATCGCACCTCTGCTCATAAGCTATCGCATCATTATGAAAAGTGGGCTACCAGATCCCTGCATGAAGCACCTTCCTTGCAGTAGCGTGGCTGTCGTAATGTCCCGCAACAACTCTCACATGTGCTTCTTCTAGGATCTTCCCTTGTTCATGTGGTAGGACACAACATCACAAAATTTTGTCTGGTCCAAGCTTATCCAGGTGTCCAACAATCAACTGGAAATATGAAGCTTTAACCACCAATTGATTCTTTTAACTTGTTGAAAATTCCTCTGGTGTGATTCTTTTCACCAAGAATTGGATTATTTGATCATAATAGCCATCTTCCATGTCAACTATGAATAACTTCACATCGGGAAATCCTTCTTCAATAATGGTGGGATCCTCACTCGTCTCAATTCTGAACAAATGATTAGAGCTAGCATTCAAGCGACTTAGCTTCACAATTATTTTGAAATCAAATTCCTGGAAGAGAAGTAGCCATCGACATATATTCCCCCCCAACACAGGCTTATTAACTAAGTACTTCAAAGCATAATGGTCGGTAAACATCTTGAAGCGACCACCTAAAAGGTAATTCATGACTTTCTGTAGCGCATATACCATCGCCAGACCTTCTCGCTCTGTGGTCGTATAGTTTTTCTCAGCAAATGAAAACTTTTTCCTAGAGAAAGCGATCGGGTGATCAAGATATCCTTCTACTGGTTGCACGAGAACTACCCCCAGTGCAACAGAGAATGCATCATCATGAACATGGAACTCCTTGTTCCAGTCTAGGAACACAAGTATTGCCGCTGAATTCATCTTTTCCTTCAGGGTCTCAAAGCTTCCTTGACATTCTGGACTCCATACAAATGCAACATCCTTCTTCAATAGTTTCTCCATAGGGGCAATATCGCATAATATCCTCTGATGAATTTGTGGTAATACCTAGTGTGTCCCAGTGTCTCCCTAAGAATATTCACATTTGTTAGTGGTGGAAAGCTCAGAATGAGTGCTATCTTTTCAGGGTAAGCCAATAATCCTTGATTGCACACAATGTGACCCAATAGCATCCCAAATGGTGCACAAAAAATACACTTCTTGGATTTTAGCGCGATCTGATGCTATCGATACCTTTCCAACATTAGTTGTAGGTTTTCCAAATGATCCTTGATTATACCATACACTGTCCAATCATCCATATAAACTTGTAGGAATTTCTGAATGAAATATTTGAATGCAACAACAACAACACGGGAGAATACCGCAGGTGCATTCTTCAACCCAAAGAACATTATTATGTATCCGAAGTAGCCCCATTTAGTGACAAATGTCGTTTTATGTTGATCTTCATTTGTGATTCTTATCTGGTGATAGCCAAAAAATTCATCTGTAAAAGAGTACATCTCCTGACTTCCTACTCCTTCGAGTACTTTGTCTATGAATGGTGTCGAAAATAGATCATGTATACAAGCATCATTCAGTTTTCTTAAGTCGAAACAGATCCAAACTTCACCGATTTTCTTGCCTTGGACCACCATATGACTGATCCATTCTAATTCTTCCACTGACTCAATGATTCCAACATCCAACATAGGGTCAAGCTCAGCCTTGAATCTTTCTTTGTATCATGGATTCAAGCAATACAGCCTCTGTCTTACTGGTTTTGCATCTGGATTTAATGGAATCTTCATCTCTCTTATATCACCCAGTATCCCCTTCATTTCGGAGAACTTCATCGAAAATAGATCTTGAAATTCATGCAGTAGATCCGAGATCTTTTCCATGATCTCTTCATCCCAGTATTCCCCAACACTTGCAGATTTTGGATTCTCTTCTGTCCCAATGTTAACTTTTCTAATCTTCGGCGGCTGATTCATAAGATCAGTTGGTATATATGGTGCTATGACATCCCTACTGCCTTCTGTTTTTGGGATATTGATATTATGTAGCTCATAGTCATCCTCAGGTTTGCTAGACATATTGTAACATTCCATCATTGACTGCATGTGGCAATGCACATGTGGATCCACTGGATATGTAACTGGCACTAATTTTAATACCATATCCCGAATGATCTGAACTGCATTGTGGAAATTGGGATTGACATCTGAAAAACTAAAGGTATGAGAAAATAAAACCGTTATCTCTTCCTGAGTAATTCCCTTTGGGGATACTTCGTCCTATACATAGTAATTCCCTTTGGGTTGAAGAATGCACAGTGGTTTCCATTTGGGTTGAATAATTCCTAGGTCATGGTATATATCCACGGAATTACTACCATTTATTATGTATTGGAAGTAGCCCCATTATTCACACCATGACCTAGGCATTTACTGTGTATTGGAACTAGCCCCATTATTCACACCATGACCTAGAAATTACTATGTATTGAAAGTATCCCTATTATTCACTTCATCTGCGAATATATACCATGACCTAGGGATTTCATCTAAGATGTGAATAAAGGCATGGACCCATTCATCCTTTGGTCAAGATACCCACAAAGTCTGACATTCCATTAGTTGACTATTGGGATCATTCCGCCCATCATACTTCCCAATGTGATATACTTCTGTGTCACTAAAGAAAACTGGCATCAACTGTTGACACTGTGCCCATCCAGTAATTGCCTTTTTATGAGTCTTGGCATCAGCATGGTGGAGTAGCCTTCAATGCTTCCTCCAGTGCCAACAATCACTGCGGTTCTAATACCTTCTCTTCAAACTCCATTAAGAACACGGAAAAATTAAATATCCCTTCGTAAATTGGTAATTTGACAATCTCCATCATGACATGGAATAGCGACTATGTGATCAGACCACACTTCCTAAATGACACCTCATGCATGCGGCTTTGCTAGTTTTCTAACACATTGTAAGAATAAGAAGACGTGGAACTAGCACTGCTCCAATCGAGTTCTCCGTTAGTAGTGGGGTGGATGTAATCTTCATAAATGTTGTAATCCTGATCCCATCCCCTGACAACTTTGTCTTTCACTAGTTCAATACAACTTCATCCTTCGTTTAGATCCATAGGAGCAATGAATCTGATGTCTTGATTCTCAAATGTCATCATCCGCTTCTTGAAGTTAATCATTGTCATACTATCCTTGGCCCATCCAATAACCAAAAATGCATGATAGGAACCACCACCATAAAAAAATTCAATCACATTGAAGTCGACATAGGTATTCATACCTTCAACATCCACAACCAGGTTCGACACACGTCCGATTGGTTGTACTTTAGCCTGATTAGCCAATCGCAGCTACACTGGGGACCATCCCAACATCGGCCTCCCCATTTTATGCCAGGTTTTCTTTGTCACAATATTCACATATGAGCCTAGATCCAGAATGACCGAACCTACTTCATAGTCCCCGATCTGAATGTTCATGCGCATTTCTTTGCCCGTATTTTTCTTGTGTAAAGAGTTCACTGCGGAATCCTTTGACTCAGTTAGAGCATCGGGATATCTTTCCAGTGACAAGCAACTCTCAAAGAAGTGCTGCAAGGTACCATGCTTCCACGATGGTCCTGCCTCCAATGAAGAATCAAAAGCATAGGGAATTTCATAGACATGTGACTTACTAGAATTTCTTCTGATCACATCCCGAGCTCCAAAGAATGTCTCTTTTCCCATTGTGATATAAAATGGTGCCTTCTTTTTCCCAGCCAATTGAATCTGTGGGTGGAGCCCATCTTCTCCAGTCATCACACCTCCACGAGTGACAATGGCAACGTCAACATCCTCTCTTCTAGGCTTTGTTGAGATCGTCGCAACTATCGGCCCTTGATCCTGGTTCATCGACAGATTCTGGTTCATTGGTGGATTCTGATTTATTGGTGGGTTCATCAATTGATTCACAGTATGAGTCTGAAGTGGAAATTGATTCTAAACCTGGTTTTGCAACTGATTTTGGTTTTGTAGCTGATTTTGAGTCTGCAATTGGTTCTGATTCTGCAACTGAGGAACATTCTCGACCTACCATCTTTCAATTAGCTATGGGAATTTCTCGACACTATTGATCAATTGTGGTGCAGTATGTACATGAGCACTACAATTGTGGGAAATATCTCTAGTAATGTCCAAATATCCCATAATTGTAACACTAGACAGGTCCGTGATCTCGTCCTCCTCCTCTTTTGAAGCCTCCTCCTCTTCCTCAGAATCCTCCATGGAATCCTGCTTTCTGTTGGTACTGCAGCTTATCCATCTTCTATGGTGGGGGATTTGTATTTTTCTGAACATAGTGCACTTCTTGAACATACAGTGGTTGCGGATGAATCATCGCCATTTGATTATACTATGGCTGCGACTGCGATGGTATGAATTGCATTTACGGTGGTGGTGTGTATTTTGGTTGAGGTCAATATTTTACCACCTCAGGATAAAGTTCTAGTTGTTGTACTATGCAATGATATTTTCCCTTCAAAAAGTATGAATCGTATGTCCTTTCCTGAAGCAGGTCATATGTGTGACATTGCTTATCTTCATGCCCCATAAATAGAAAAAATGAACAATATAGATTTGTTGGCTTCAACACCATCTTATGCGTGTATCTACATTCTTCGTGTTGATGCCCATAGACTTGACATTTGCATCACCATTTCATACTTATGCAACTTAGTGGGCTCAGCGCCCTAGATAGTAGATAATTGCGGAAGTCAAGGAAATTATCTTTAGTGTGTCCATCTACACGACACCGAGTGCACCAAAGGTCTTCACGATTCTCTTTCTCTTTCTTAATGTCTTGCAACTGAAGGATCAAGTTCGCTAGTTGCACCTGAATTTGGTTCATACTAGCTACATTCTCCCCAACCGGTGAAGCTTATAACTTCATTGTGGTATCCATAGCTTTGCTATGTGTCGTGATCTTCTATCATATCAATGGTTTCTAGATATGAGGTACCAATGATGCGATAAGACATTCTTTGTGCTGAGTGTCGCTCATATCAAAACTAACTCTCTCTGTCAGTGTCTTAAATATTTGATCAAAGTCCCAAATAGTCTCATTAGGAAACTTCTTAATATCTTTTAACTCAGTAATATATTGTGCTTTAGATTTGGGATTTATGAATTCTTCAATTATTCCCCTCCTGACTTCATCCAATGTTTTTACAGGTGTCCCTGTAGGTATTTGTATGAATTTCATTTACCAATCCAGTGCACAACCTTGAAGAGCAATCCCTAATTGGCCTTTCTTGACATCATCATCAGTATTTTGTTTCACTGTCCACACTGCTTCGCATAGAAACCAAACCTACTCAGGATCATCATTCTTGTTCCCATGGAACAAAGGAAATTTGTATCATTACCCCCTGGGACTTCTTCCTGTGGATGTTGATCTACCACTAGAATGTTGCTGGCACGTTGGTAAGTTGACATGGAACTTGTGTTTCTTCCTGAATTTGGAGTAGTGTGTGGAGGTGTGGGTACATTGCTATTGGGGTTTAACATTACTGTTATTCTGGGCGTGAGTCTAGGTCTAGTCATCCTATTCATCATTGTAGGGTTTCTTTGTCTTGTGTGGTATTCCTTCGCGGTCTTGCGTTTCGATCGCAACAAGACCTTCCCATGTCGTCTACCTATTCTCTTATCGAAACCTTTCTCCTCCCCTTGTAAAACCACTTTATTCCTTGACTTCCCTCATAGTCTCATTGAAACTTGCACCCACCTACCCCTTATCTTCCCATTCGTCTCCCCCATTTTTTTGTAGTATCAAATGCCTCCATACACCGTAGTTCTACTACTCGAGGAGCATCTTCAGTATACCCTTTTCATAGATAAGCATTTTAATTGACAATTGTAGAGACAACAAGAACCTACCTCTGGGTCTGTTGAAAAATTCCCTTTCTGCTTCACTGTAGGACTTGGTAGTTTCAACTACAAAATCGATGATATATCCTTCTAGGATACTATCCAGCCAGACCTCAATAGCTCACAATGCTTTGTTGTCATTTTCTTGCAACTCCTGGATAAATTCGGGGGTCCAGGATGTTGTCTCTCCTCCTTGGAAATTTGTCTTCTTGTAAGTGAATAGTGCCAACCACTCGTACAATATGATGGGAAGCTCACAAAAAATTACTCATGAGGACCATCGTGTATGTATCTTGCCAACCACTTGTCCATCGTCAGTCTAGGGTTTTGATTTTCTACTTCAGCAAATTCTCACATCTTTTTATCAAACCAATCTTGAATTTCTGGTAGTGTCGGATGCCACATATCCTGCTCTCAGTCGCAACAAGGTACTGGCAGGGAAACCATTTGTTGGCACGAACACAACCAACAAAACCCAGTCGATAGGGGTTCCCACTCTGTCGATGCTCAACTCACCATGATCTCCTTGAGCACCAACTCAGTTAGGTTTTACCTTGTATGGCAACACCCACGAAGCGGATGGAGTCTTGCCTGAGATGTTCAAGGGAGGGCTGATGGAACCAAGTTTCAGCAGAATAGAAGAGGAATATGGGAATCAACAATTCATCAACCTATCTATCATATCTAACCAATCACTTAATCATCAATAGAACCATTCATCATCGATCGCATCATTTATTTATCATAAAAATAACCATGTTGTTGCGCAAACAGATCTAGAAAGACAACATCATTCATAAGCAGTAAACATCTCATCATAGATCCATGTCATATGGCATTCACCATTGGATTGCAGAAACAGAAAGATAGAAAGAGACAAAAAGATTACAATATTTCAGATCAACCCCCATCTTTTCATATTACTTCTACGCAATCAACCACAGATTTAAAATAAACAACAATTCAGTTAAGTTCAAGCTCTCATTTCTCATTCCATGATATTCTGTTTTTGACTATGACTTCTTAACCATCACTTGATAATTACATTTACAATTCTTCTTATATTTATAGGATTGCGCCTTTACATTCATGGTCCACTTCTAACTAACTCCTAACTGATCCTACCAACTAATGACAAATATCCACAAATTATGGTCCAAAAGTACAAAAGTGACACAAAATATTCAAAATAATCTATCTTCTACCTTACGCACCATCTTTCACTTGTGCAGTGTCTTTTGAGCTTGTGCAACATTCGAATGCTGCGCAACTGGCTTGTCCCAAAACCCCTTCCAATAAGAATTATGATTTCAGTGCTATGGTTTTCTCCCTTGTTTGTTTCTAGATCCTCGACAATATCAATTTTGCTTCACTTGTGATTGAACCTGGTAAAATTGACTTAATGGGTAACATCGGTGTTTTCCAGTTTGTAGATGTTGTAAAAAAAACACCATGTCTCATTAAAACCTTTTATACTCTTCAATCCATGTTTTTAACATAAATTATTATGATCAAATCTAGTGGTTTCGTCTGCCAATGATTTGAAACATGCAATGATTTGTTTTATCAGAAATAATATTTAATATGCATACAATTTCATGCAATTGTATAGTTATATTCAAGTATACTATTGGTTATATAAATTTATAAGTATTGACTTTGATAGATTCATAAATTGAACTTAAGTATGAAATATATATGTGAAATAAACATATTATATTTAAATATATCATAATCTCCAATTATTGAACTTGGTAAAATTGACTTGATGGGTAACATTGACGTTTTCTAGTTTGTAGTTGTTATAAAAAAATCACCATGTGTCATTAAAGGCTTTTATACTCTTCAAGCCATGTTTTTAACATAATTTATTATGATCGGATCTAGTGGTTCTAGTTGCCAACAATTTAAAACATGCAACAAGTTTTTTAATTAGAAATAAAATTGTATATACATATGTTTTCATGCCATTATATATTTATATTCAAATATACTATTGGTTGTATAAATTTAGATGTATTGATTTTGATAGATTCATAAATTGAACTTAAGTATGAAATATATATGTGAAATAAATATATATTTATATTTATATATATCATAATCTCGAATTGAGGATTATACCTTGTCACAAAAAGATTTGCAAAGGAGTTAACTGGCTCCCGAACCTTAGTGGATTCGTCTCCCAGCTCGGGGGTGGCTTTAGAAGGATAAACATACATCAAATGAAGCCTACGGTTGGGAGGAAAGCCGTAGTCATCTTTTCAATTGCCCGAGATAAAGTCGCATTAAGGAAGTACCTGTAATGGTTAATTTGTTTTATAGAATTATTATGTAGCTTACATGTTTTATAGAACTAATATGTATATTGATTGTTGGCCATAGAATCTATGACCTGATGGTGGAAAGGCGTTGGGATGGATATCGAAAGACAGTGTAGAGTAAATTAGTTGTCATGTGCATATATTTTTAATTAGTTTGTTTTATTATCTAAAGAATTTCTAATTTTTTTTTTTACTCCACTCAGGAAATCCATGTCTCATCTCGGATAGTGGTGCTCAGGAAGTCAAGTTCATAGTATAGCATAATGTTATGGAAAGTGATTAACTACATTGTAAAAGTTAGGGCCAATGTGTAATCGATAACTCATGAAAGGATAGTAGTGCAAATAATGTAACGAATGTATCTATTATAAATTCAATAAGATTTGTTTGGGTAGAATTAGTATTGAAGTGATTGTATGTTGTATATTTTTAATCTCAAAAGACAAGTGTAAAATAAATTAGTTCGTATATGTGCACACTTTATAAGTTAGTTTTCTTTTATCCAGTCATCTAACTTTGTTATTTCTCCTCAGCCGACTAGGAGACTACGTCTCCATCATTGATAATGGTGTGTAATGGGACTCAGTACAACACATGGTGTTATAACTGAATGGAAATGTTCCTAATCGTAAAATAATGGTTATGGTTATGTAAACAAGGAGTTGAATTCTATTGGTATGATTAAATGTTTTGTTTCCAAATAAGATTTTTTTTATTTTTCCACCTCAGTAAGCTATTATGGAATATGGAGTATGCTACATATGGTATCGGAGCACAGGATACAAACACTTGGGCTTATATGGGCTCATCAGAGGAAACGAATATAAGTTAAGTTGAACAAGCAAAGGGACTTCATCTACAAGACACAAGCATAAAAATTCATCTCCAAGGATTGACAAGAGGTAACCGACAAGTCGTCTTCATATTACAAGTAAGTACGTTCCATTTGTTGAAAAATTATAATGGCATAGTATTGTCTATATGTGAGCATCATATATGTTTCATTATATATATGAATGATCTTTTATGGGTAAATACTAGTCATTGAATACCTCCACATACACTACAATTAGTTTCATTGAAGGACAAGAAAGTAATTGTTAAAACGATTGAAATATTTATACTATTTGAGTTAAGGATTTATGAACTAGGTTCTTGTAAATTCATCCTAGTTGTGAATGTTAAACGATAAAGTTTATATTCTAAACTGAGAAACTCTCCTAAATCTATTGACTTGGTAGTTCGAATTAAAATGATTATTACCTCTCTCTACGTTCTGGTTATTCTTGAGAAGGGATACCTTTCAGTTTCAACAATCATTTTATTTAAGTGAGCACGGTTAATACATTTTGTTGAATTTATATAACTAATTGAATTTGATTAACTCAATCGGTAGGATTGCTAAAGATGAAATTCAGATGGATAATCTAAGCTATTACTTGCATCTGTTAGAAGATCCATTAAGTTTTTTATTAAAGGAGGTGTGAACAAGAATACGGATCTAACTAATGTATTTAATATTCTTTTAGTTATGAAGGAAGCATAGTTATGTTGATGTTAGGATTTTCGTTAATACCAATTCTATTACATTACATGGCTATCAACTAGGAATTATATGTTTGCTACATAGGAACATCTAATATTCCACACGAAGTATAGCCATGCTAAAAAAAGGTATCTAGATTCTTTTCAAATAAAGGAAATAACTTTAAATTGGTTTACTTGGACATTCTACTGGTGTGAGGTTTTCTATGACCAGAAAATTGTCGAGTTATAAAGGAGAATAATTGGTAGGAGTCTCCTTGTTTTATTATGGTATGTGATTGTATAGGATAAGTGATTATAAAACTAATGTGTGACAATGGAACATGCATGTACCCTTGTGTGTCAATTCAATCAAAAGGACAGTGGTTATAATTACTTAAAAAATATACATGTGTATTTTACATAGTTCATAGGATGCTTATGATGAAAATGCATTTCTTATCCCACTGATCTTTACTATGGATGTTAGAATATCTTGAGTGTTTTTTATAAAGGTTATACTCTAATGTGATCGAGATTTTTGAGATAGAGGTATACGTTATATGCATGGATACCTGGACAATCTATTTCATTTTGATAAATGGATTTGATGATAAATTGACTGTAATACTAATATGTGTTTTTATAAGAACTTGTACCTTGGCATATGAATGTCATATAAAAAGGGGATATGCAGTCACCCTTATAAAGGTATGTGGTTATCTTTATAAAGGTAAGTAGGTATATATGTAGACCATTTTTTGTTCCTTACATAGTGTTAGTATGTACAAAGAAAAGAGGTTATCCTGGATTCTTTTTAGTGGCAAGAAATCTATGGTAGTTCCTTTCTTTTAAAAAAAATGCATGTATATATATTTCCCTAGAACTTAAGGTGTCAAGAGAATAAATTCGTATCTTGTTAAACCATGGCATAAGGATGAAAATAAGGAACCAAAAGAGGATGTTTATTTCAGATGATCATGATCCTTATTATTATGCTTAGGGAAAATATTTTCTTACAAAATTTGATTTTTGTTACACGGAGTGGTACTAACAAGTGAATTTGGCAGATGGTCAATATTCTAATTTGGAACTGGATGAAAGACCAAAGAACAATATATTATGCATGGTAAGAATATGGTAAGAATCTGAATAAAGATCAAGGTCTCATGAACATAAATAATTAAAGTATTAGTAAGAAAACATGTGAACCTATTTGATGTTATCTTGTTGCATGTTGTAATTATCAAATATGCAAGAAATAATAATTGATTGGAGTTAAAAAGAAACTTTCCTAGACTCAAGAATGAAGGATTGAGCAGAAAGGAACCTCTTCTCTGAGTGAGAACCAAGTGGAAAAATTGAGGATCCGGCTCTACTTTGCTAAAGTAACTTTTCCTGGATTCAAGCAAGAGGCTGGGTGGAAAATAAATTCCTGGACTCAAGCGAGGAGGCTTGAGGGGAATTGTTAGAGAGTATGTGATATGAATGGAAAAACCTAGGCACAAAGTTTGACATATAGAAAATAGGACGTTGTTTGATGTTTTTGAGGGGGGGGGGGAATTTGGCTAGTAATCAAAAGGGAGATTAACCTCAAAGTTTTAGCCTGTAAGTCCAATCAGTATCATCAACTCGAGAGATAGTTTTGGGTTCAGCAGAGAGCTGTTAAAGATGAAAAACTCAAGGGAGAGTTTGTTGATCAACAAAAGTGTTGTTGAAATATGTTCAGCTTCATGATGAAACAATAAAACACCTATTAACGATTTATCTAATAACTATATTGTTGAATGTATTAATGTGCAAATGTTATGAATAATTAAGTAGAAAAAACAAATTCCCTCAAGGGTGATGGTGAATGGTAAAGTTTAAAAGGTTACTGCTTGAAATTATGTGAAATAGATGATGATAACTGGTGAATGAAAGAAATGGAAGCAATTTCTATCTCAAGTGGAGGACTAGTTAAAGCATCCAAGTACTTGAGGTAAACGACGTCCTCCAAAAAGATTAGTAAATATGAATTACTTATGGATTATTTTGAGGTTAATATTGTATTAGGTCTTCTTATGAGGATAAAAGCACAAACAAAGGATAGAATATGTTTTGTGAATTGCAAATGTTGTTTTGTAGAAAGGACATCTTGTTTACTTTCTAAGTTGGATTATGAATTAATGACTTGTTTACTGAATAAATTTTGGAAGACCTAATTTTGTTGCACAAAAAGAAGGTTATGAAGGATAAAACCTTGTAGGAAATCACAAAATATTTAAGATGATTAAATAAATGCTTAAAAACATCGCGAAGGATGCAGAAGCAAGCAATAAGAACCTAAAGGGAAATGAACAAAAAACTTTGGTCAATTATTTAACACCGAGGCCAGTGTTAATTCTAATGGGGAAAGTATGTAACATCCACTCAGAACATGACTAGAAAACATGAAGCATAAGTAAAAGTAACTGTAAGTATGAATACTAGCTTTATCAAAATTTGGCGAAAATGGTAATGTTAGGCAGCTGAAAGTGTTGCACGACCAAAATGATGACTTGGGGACGAATCCACTAGGGGGAGGGATGATTGGATAGGAAGCCATGTCATTAGATGACATGTGTCTTCTTAAGAGTCATGGGACACTAGAGTTTCTCCTTTGATTTAAGCATTCACCTGAGTGTTATACACCAGAATGGCACCTCTCCGTCCGAGTACCGACTTTCCTTATGTCGGCGCACAAAAGGACACTTATGGATTGAGGTTTGCCTAGAATACTATAGCTTGGCTTATTATGGAATACATTTCTGACACATCTCTGCCTGTGATCATTTTTCCATGATTTCGTCGCATGTCGGCACTTCATGAAAGTCACTGAAAAAACACCTATCTTGGAGGACCCATATCTTGAGTTCTGTAACTCCGTTTGATCTCATTTCTACACCGTTGGAAAGTTATTTCAGTTAGCTAAAACTTTCCAGAAGACACCAAAGTCTGAAAATGCCCAGAAATACCTTAAAAATGCGTTTTTTTTGTATGCGCGACTCTCCTTATGTGCAACCCGCGCATCATGCGCGACTCTTGTGTTTTGCAAGTCGCGCATGCATATATTCGCGGGTTGCTCTTGTGTAAACTTGCGTATCATGCGTGGGTTGCTCTCCTTCATAGTCGCGCATCTGTTTCTTAACATTAAAACATAAAAACACACCTTTTGAGTTAGTTTGGGTAGTTATACAACTGACTCCTTCAGTTGTAACCACTTTGGCTTTGCCCCTAACTCTTGTTCATCATATAAATAGAGGTAGGGAGGTCCATGAAAGGGGACTTGGAATTTCTACATTGTTATGCTGGAGGAATCGGGACTCTCTTTTCCCACACCTTTGCCCTGGAGGTCTTCCCCTTGTGTTGCAGAGCTTGGAGGCTGAGTTCTTTGGAGAAGAGAAGCAGCAGATCTAGATCAAGGTTTCGTGAGGTGCCGACTTGAAGAGAAGGTATATTTGTACTTGTTTTCAAGATTAATAAAGATGTGATGTCCTTCTTCTTCCCAAATCATTGTTCAATGTGTGATTGAATATTTGTTTATGATCATGTGATGATGTTATTCAGATCATTTGTTTATGTTTATTTGATTACCATTGTCTTATATGTGGTCATAATGGTTTGAGGAAGGTATAATTTGTTTTGCAGGTCTCTTGGAGCGAGAGGAGCAAGAGGAGGATTGAAGAGAAAGCTTGGACCAGCCTTCAGTTTATCAGGTGTGCATCTTTCTCATCTCTGAAACTTGCTCTTATATACTTGCTGAACATTGTGCATCTCTCTTTCAACCCCAGTACGTTGATGGCCTCTTAAACCCTAGCCATAGGATACTTTCCTTTACAACAGAACTGGCGACTCCACTGGGGACTAGCCTTGTCTGTTTGGGGTTTTTCTCTTGATTTCTTTCAGCTTTTGCATTGTTTCAGGTCCTTCTTGCCACTTAGGAACATTTTTTTCAGTCTGATTACACCCTGCCTTCTTAGGGTAGTTTTTGACCTTTTTGGGATTTTGATACCTATGTGCAGGTTGCTGTTCTAGACAGTCGCGTATACAGTCTTGTATGCGCGGGTTGCTGCACTGAACAGTCGCGCATCATTCGCGACCTGCCCTTATAGACAGTCGCGCATATACCTGTTAGTTAGGGTTTTTAAGAAGTGTTTTGCTTGTTTCCTTTCTTCGGG
>LPNX010028333.1:333514-354123 GCA_001517045.1 Pseudotsuga menziesii
CTGAGATAACGTTAGAAGCTAAATTCCACCAGGTTGTGTTAGTAGGCTCATAAGGTATAGTCAACAACATAATTAAAATAGTATTATTCAATGACATTGTTGAATATGTTGATATTATAGCTTTGACAAAAAGTATAAGCGAGCTAGCGTTACTCACACCTCAACATATAACTCACAAGTAATCTCACTTTACACTCTCTTTCATTTACATGAATAATTTGGTCATAAAATTGAAATATGCATATAGAAGTGGTGTTTGAAATGAATTGTCTAAACTCTAATTTGAAAATATGATTATTTTCATTTAACAATATATTTATTTTCTCTTCCATAACTTTGTAAATTTTCATTAAGCAAATCCATTTTACAAGATTTAGTATTTATTTGGATAAAAAATAGTGTAGACCTATGAAAAACATTGAGATGTTAACATATGGAAAGATAACACAAACTCTCTTTATGATTGGGAAGGCTTATAAACTTTTCCTTTTTACAATAATTAAGCAAATCCATTTTACAAGATTTAGTATTTATTTGGATAAAAAAAAATGTAGACCTATGAAAAACATTGAGATGTTAACATATGGAAAGATAACACAAACTTGCTTTATGATTGGGAAGACTTATAAACTTGTCCTTTTTGGTAACTTTACTGCGCTGGAATTTTGATAAGAGAACTCATTTTTGCGTCTGAAATAAATCATCAGTCTACATCAAAAGTTTCAATGAGTTCTTGGTCATGGGGGATTCTTCCTTGGAGAGATTTACTCCACGTCTTAGTGTCACCACAATTTGAGGGAAGTTCTGTTGAAAACTAGGGTGTAAGCTCGGCGATTACCATGATTTAAGGAGTGGTCTCTCAAAGAGAGAACCATTTTTGCATAGTATGGGATGTGCGAGCCTAGTTTTGAGATCCGTCGAACTGAAGCATGGCCTTTCCCTTCTGCCATCTATCACCTGGATTTTTGTGAAGTTCTTATTTTAAAGGTTAGGTTGGGGAAGAGAAAAGGGAATCGACCAGGGGAATGAAGGGGAAAGGAGGGTGAGATACCAACATTTACCATGGATCAGCAATACGAAGTGGATCTGCAATGTGTGTGAAGGGAAGGAGAAAATGCGACTGCAGGAGGAGTTACTCCATAAAGGAGTGGCCTAACAAATTTCTTTGAAGGATGCACCTCCATTTTTCTATGTAGGACGACCTCGGCATGATTTGGACTTTGGCTAGACTGATTTTGATAGTGTTTGTGGTTCTGTCACTCATAGTGGAACGTTCTGTACATTGTTTGAGTAGGGTAAGTGCATTCTCATTTTTCACTTATTCTTATGCCACAGTGAATGCTCACAAATTGGTTATCTCAACATAAAAAAAAACATGGATGCCAAAAACGGTTTATACATATTCATGTGTTTGTGTGCAACCAATTGATGATGACTAAATTTAAGCAACATTGCTAAAATTTATTGCAGCACAGTATAGGAAAATACCCATGTGGAGATATGATCTCTATTGTTGACCTTATGTATCTCACAGTGTGAAGATTATTTTTGTTTCAGTGATTTGCCTCGCATTTTTCCATTCACATCTTAGAAGAGATTTCCACAGTTGGTTTGTGTTAATCTACATTGTTATTTCATTGAGCAATAACCTGCCAATTTTCCTACTCGCTTAACAATTTTGATGCTTCTCTGCAAACGACCAATATTTTTCTCATTTAAGCCTCGAGGAGTCCACCTTTTCAGTCAGAACACTGATTCCAGTCTTTCAGTTTTCTCCCTTGTTCGTTGCTAGATCCTCGACCATATCAATTTTTCTTCGCTTGTGATTGAACCTGGTAAAATTGACTTGATGGGTAACATCGACGTTTTCTAGTTCGTAGTTGTTATAAAAAAAGCACCATATGTCATCAAAACCTTCTATACTCTTCAGGCCATGTTTGTAACATAAATTATTATGATCAGATCTAGTGGTCCCAGCTGCCAACGATTTGAAACATGCAATGAGTTGTTTTATTAGAAATAATATTTTATATACATATTTTCATGCAAATGTATAGTTATATTCAAAAATACTATTGGTTGTATAAATTTATAAGTATTGACTTTGATAGATTCATAAATTGAACTTAATATATATGTGAAATAAATATATTATATTTATATATATCACAATCTCCAATTATTGAACTTGGTAAAATTGACTTGATGGGTAACATCGATGTTTTCCAGTTTGTAGTATTTATTAAAAAAGCACCATGTGTCATTAAAACCTTCTATACTCTTCAAGACATGTTTTTAACACAATTTATTATGATCCGATCTAGTGGTTTCGGCTTCCAACAATTTGAAACATGAAACAAGTTGTTTTATCAGAAATAATATTTTAAATAAATATATTTTCATGCCATTGTATAGTTATATTAACATATACTATTGGTTGTATAAATTTAGATGTATTGATTTTGATAGATTCATAAATTGAAATTAAGTATGAAATATATATGTGAAATAAATATATATTTTTATGTATATATATCATAATATAGAATTGAGGATTATACATTGTCACAAAAAGCTTTGCAAAGGAGTTAATTGGCTCCCAAACCTTAGGTGGATTCGTCTCCCAGCTCAGGGGTGGATTTAGATGGATAAACATACATCAAATGAAGCCTACGGTTGGGAGGAAAGTCATAGTCATGTTTTTTGTCGCCCAATCTAAATTGACCTTAAGGAAGTACCTATAATGGTTAATTTGGTTTATAGAATTATTATGTAGCTTACATGTTTTATAGCACTAACATGTATATTGATTGTTGGCCGTAGAATCTATGACCCAATGGTGGAAAGGCGTTGCAATGGATATCGAAAGACAGTGTAGAGTCTAGCTTTTTTTATTGGCCGTAGAATCTAGCTTTTTTTATTTTTCCACATTAGTAATCTATTATCGAATTTGGGGTATGTTACATAAATCCTGTGAAGGATTGAAATGGTATAATATTAAAATTTTGTTGGGGTAATCTTACTTTTTATTTGCTAGAACTTTGTAGAATAAAATCATTTTTTGGTGATCAAATATGGATAGTGATATATTGAGGAAATACTAGGGATGGTTAAAGAAAGATAGGTCCAAGGAAAGCTCATTTGACGTGTTCCTTGTAGTAGGATAATTGTCATATAATGGAACCAAAGGATAATACTTAGCTTCATAAATTAAAAACGTAAATGCCACAACAATAGATATGCACTTCACCCTTCCTAATTCATTGTATTAGATAGCACAAAAATTGATTGGAATGCAAAGAAATAGAAAATATTCAATCTTGGAAATAGAGTGAAGTTGTGAGTATTATTAATTCCATAAAAACTAATAAAGGGTACCAATATTACCCATGACTCATAAATATGACCTTGATATTTAACTTTAATTGAAGAAGAAGAGAATGTTGCGCTACTCAAATCATGCACAATTGAAGTCATTAGGTATGCATTGGCTCTTGCATTTCTCAAACAATTTTTTCTCACCTCTTCCTTTACAAAGGGGTTCAACGACCCTTTAGTATCTCACTTATCTCACCTCTTAGCTTGTTGGTATAAGTCT
Organism: Pseudotsuga menziesii; assembly: GCA_001517045.1. Taxonomy (NCBI): domain Eukaryota; kingdom Viridiplantae; phylum Streptophyta; class Pinopsida; order Pinales; family Pinaceae; genus Pseudotsuga; species Pseudotsuga menziesii. The sequence goes on from LPNX010028333.1 coordinate 337,113, forward strand.
CATCTAGGAAGTACATACAACACAGGATTTGTTGATTTGTTCCCTTCATCCTACACTCAAATTCTCCTCTACACCTTTGCTCAAATTCTTCTCCTATCCTCTCTATCTTAATATATTCTCCCTCATAGTTTATTTTATGTATAATATTCTTTGATTCCATATTTATATCTGGTAACTTTTATCTCTCCCTCCCCCTCTGCTAGACTTCCACTCTATCTTGATACTTCCTCGTTTTCCCAAGGTTTCGTCCCTTTATCCAAAATTTTCTTATTGCACAACACTCTCTATCTCATTCAATTCTTGTATTCTCACATTAACTACGTAATCATGATGAGATCCTTGATCTTCAACCAAAATTTCCTTGAATTTACTGGTATCATCCCTTCTTGGATCTACATTAAATCTTCACACATGTTCTCATAAATCCCTTATCCAAAAAATGTTCTTTCTAGACCCTTCGGTTCATTTCACCTTCCCCATCATCCTTTTAAGTAGTATTCCTTCTAGATGCACTTTGATCATCTCTATCATATATTTACTATCAATCCTCCATCCATTACCCTCTAAAGGTATTCTCGATACCCAACATCCAATACATATGCACTGGGCCACTCCACACCCATCGATAATATTCTTGAATGGCCAGCCTCCAATGAGGCATTTTCAATACTTTAGATTATGATGTCACTTGATTTAACGACTGGGATCACTCCCAATAACCAATCGAATAGTTGGAATCACTCCTAATTAAGTAACTCTACTACTCCATCAAGTTCCCCTTTTCGATGATCGAGTGACCATGTTTTCCTTCGATATCTCAAGGAATGGTTGAGATTCTTCCTTCATAACTTCTCTTGGATGTTAATATTTTTTCCCCCTCCTAATGAGATGCTCAACTCCTACGTGCAACCACACCTTATTCCCAAAACTTAGTGATCTACAACTAGAATAACACTCGATCTCTACTGCCTGACTCTTTAGTATGACACTCCTACATCAGAACTCCCCTGGTTATTTGAAAAGCATGAGGTCATGATGGGGCCTTTGGTCTTCCTATGAATCTGACCTATTATTTTTCCTCTTTTGTCGATGCCAAACTTTGTACTAGGTGTGTAGGATCATATTTGTCTTCATTTTGATCTTCCCTTTCATTCCTTTCTTTATGGCATCAATTGCCATCTTATTTTTTTCTTCCTCGATCTTCTTTATATTGTCGTTGCACAACTTTTGCACTTTTATTTAGTACGTTATTTTCTCATTTATGCTCTTGGTAGCTCCACAACTACTTATTGTATTCTGATCTTCTTTGGGAACCTTAATGTTTCCCTTCTCACATGCTTATGCACCTGCACACTCAAAAATATTTAAGCGGTTATTAAAACAAGGGGAAACTACACAATCCTCCTTATCGTATCTATTGATCTTTACTCCGACAACTATGGTTCCTTCCTCATTCTTCTCCTTCCAACTCTAAGTCATATGTTGGGATTCTCCACTCATTCTTCCTTCTTCAACATCCACTAAAATCTTTGTTGCTACTGTATGTTCCACAACCTTCTCCTGGATTGTTTTTTTCTTATACAACCATGGTTTCAATTCCATCACTCTCAACATCATTTTCAATCTCAAGGAGCTCACCATCCCTTGCCTCTTTCTCCACCTTATCCACCACGAGGTCTACTTCCACAACTCCATTTCTATAGACATATTTCCTCTATTGCACCCTTTCAGGTTTGTATTCCTCTATCTCGTTCCCTCTCTAAAGAAACTTTTATAGCCTATTCTTATTTCTTTTGGGATTTTTTAACTTTCTATGTCACATAGAATCTCATGTAACATACACCATCCAACTCTTTTCCTCCTTTTGTTAAGCACGCTATTACCCCTTCCTTTGCATCATCTTCTTGCTCATCATGTGCCTTTTTTTTCCTTTTTCCAACACCTCAATCCTCTCTAAAATTAGCTCATTAATTTTTCTCACCTCTTCCACAATGAGGTTTCTTGTCTCCTCCCTTATACTTCTTAGTCAATTTGCATATTTCAAGGGTTTCCTATCCCCTTGAAAATTTTCCAAAGCTTCTATATTTTCTACTATTCTTCTCAACACATCACATATTTACACTAGGAATATTACCTCCAATGACCTCCATCTATTCAGGATTCCAATATTCAACCTCTTTCTACAGACCATCCCTACACTCCCATAATGTGCAGTTTCTTTGAGAAATTTCCAACAAGTTATGTTTCAACGGTTCTACCCAACTCCGTGTGGAATCATTATCTCCTTCAGTTTCCTATGTAGAATCCAATTCTTCCTTCTACCCTCAACTGGGATTCCATTCTCCACTATACAACTCTAAAATATTTCTCTATTGGATCTATCCCTACAAATCTACTAAACCACATTTATAGTTGTCTTCCTAAACTCTTCATAACTTCTCTACAAATTTACCCACCATTGCAATTGTTGAGCTATGACTTCTTCCCATCTCACACATGATACAACCCGCTCCGATACCACTTTGAAGCCGCACTGATTAGGTCACTGGTTAGAGTATGTAATGCTTTGATTACTACTTCCCTGTGCACAAGGGAATGGACTCACCTCGTCATACATAGTGGATAACACACACATGAATTCAAACATGAAATTCTTAATTAAAAAGGCTCAACCAACCCTTCTCAATTGTGCATAAAATTTTACATAGAATTACAATATGCTTCAACAAGCTTTCTCAACTCTTCATTTATAAAGGGGTTCAATGACCCTTCAATATCTTACTTATCCCACCTCTCAGGATGTTGGTATAAGTATCACTTAGGCAATGCATACACCATAGAGTTTTTTTCTATTTTCCCTTTATCCTGCATTTGACTTATACTCTATACGTATGCTCAGTGTCATATTCTCTCTTCTCTATCTTACTCTCTTCTCCCTTCTAGGCTATGTTATCTATATTCTTCTCCACTACTTTATATCTCTCTATATACTTCTCTCTCTCTCTCTCTCTCTCTCTCTCTCTCTCTCTCTCTCTCTCTCTCTCTCTCTCCTGGATTGCTTCTATATCTCTATACTTCCTACTTTTCCAGAGGGTTATTCCCTCTATCTAGAATTTTTCTGATGTGCGCCACTATCGAGCTCATTCAATTCATGGATTCTTGCATTAACTACGTAATCATGATGGCATCATTGATATTCTCCCAAGCTTACCCTGAAAATACAGATAACACCCCTTATGACATCCACGTTAAATATCCATAGAGGATCTCATTAATCTCTTATCCAAAATATATGCTAATTTCAAGACCCTTTGATTCATCGCACCTTCCCCATCTTACTTCCAAGTCTTGTTCCTTATTGGCATGATTTGTTCCCTTCATAAAATATTTACTGTTGGGAATCCATCCATTCCACTCTATGGATATTCCTAATACTTGTGGGTTGATACATCAACATTCTCCACTCCATTCACATCGGTAATCTTCTCTGATGGATATCATTCAATGAGGAATCACTGATATGTTAGCTTTCGATGTTGATTAATATGATAGATGGCATCACATTCAATAACCAATCGAATTATTGTGATTGATCCTATTTAAATAACTCTACTACTCCATTAGGTTCCCTTCTTTGATGATCAGATGATTGTGCTCACCTCTGATATCTTAGCAAATGGTTGATATTATTCCTTTAGAACTTCTCTTGGATGTTGATATGCACCTAATACTTTTAATCCTTCCTGCTGAGATGCTCAAATCTTACAAGTAGCTTCAACTTAAGTTTGAAATGTTCGCTCACAATCATAATAATATTCGATATCTAGAAATGATCTCTTTGGCCTTATTCTCCTACATCATTATTAGAGCATGAACAAACTACTTTTCCTATTCAATATCTAGCTTGAACTGTGGGTGGTGAGCTTAGGTATTTGGTAGCTTGTTTGGGGGAATACTTCTAATAGTGTATGTGGAGTTGTCATTGTAGACAATCATGGGTATCAGGGGGCTTTAATCGAGGATCCGTCATGGATGAGGAAGTATGGAAAACTGAGGGTGTAGTTGGCATGGTGAGTAGACGCAACACCCATAGATAAGACGGAGGCCATTGGAATTCCCACATGCCTCAAGTGTAGAGGAAAATTCAAGAAGCTAAGGATAATTTCAAATGCTTTGTATTGCCTTATCAAGAGGGACACTGAGGAATTTGAGAATTGGGTTTAGGTGGAGAAGAGGATTTTGGGAGTTGTAGTGACTCAATGGGATATGGAACCCTGGGTTACTAATGAGGGTTCTTCTCATACCAAGGAGACAAAATATGCGAAAACCATGGCCTTATATGGGTACATGAAGGTTCTCATGGGAAATTCCATGATGAGCATCAAGGAAAAGAAAAAAGAAATGTTACTTCAAATGGATGACATGTAGGAATAGATCAAGGGGTGGATTCCAAGCTCCACTTAATAGGAAAATAAATCATGAGTTTGGAAGCAAAGATCAATGCTCTTTCCAATAAAAATTCACATGCATGGTCTTCAAGAATCCCCCTTCTCAATACCAACCAAGAAAAACTCCCCGGGAGTCCAAAATTCCCATTGTTATGACTTTTTATTATTATTAGGTTATTTTCTTTGAGTTTTGTTAGGTTTCCTTTAAAAATACTTCAGGTTGGAAAAAAACAAATAAAGCTAAGTTTTTTTGGAACGGTTTATAATTCTATTATGCATATGATACACACCTAATAAACTATTCTTCTATTAATGATTTGGTTAATGGTTTGGTTTCCCTAGTAAAAATCCAGCCACAACATCCTGTGTATCATTTTCCCAATTTCAATAATACATTCTCTACTAGCTTTAAAATAATGTAAGAAGATTAAAAGATATATAAAAGAGAAATTTATATCCTACTTAAAACTTATTCCTTCACAACCCTACTTAATAAGGCCGAATAAGGATGAGTTGATTGAACATAACAAACCTTAGCAAACAAAATAAATCTTAATAGGGCTAGACCTATATGGGTCAATAAGAGTAAATTTTTCCCAAATTCACCTGCATTTCATCGACTTCGATCATTGTATAGAAATGGAAGCCTCTCATCACACTTAATATTTTATAATTTAATGCGAATATTTTTTATTGAAATTTGTGACATGTAATTGGGTTGCGTGAGATTTTTTTTTGAAACATGTTTCTCTATAACTCTAATTTATTCCCATCACCCTGTGTTGCTTCAACTAGAAATGGAAACCTTATAGTGGTGTGGAACGCATTGTGGTTTTTCTAGTGTGAGGGAGAATGTGATGTTGATACCCTTGATAGCTCTTTTGAATCTCTAGGTCACTGATCAAATTTGAAGGTTTTAAATTTAATTTAAAGGACATTGATTCTTCTATCTATTAAAAAATGAAAGGTCATATAAATAATTGTACTATTAACAAGTATAAATTAAATAAACATTTACAAAAAATGCACAAAATAAATATTGCCCATCCAAATTTTTACAATTTTAAACAATTGAATACTTACTACATGAAAAAATGATAAATTTTCAGTAAAATCTAAGAAATAAACATTTTTTAATTAGTAAGGTCCACAAAATTATTATTATTTTACATAAATGAACAAGTTCTAACAAAAATAATAAGAAAACATATTTTTCTTGGATTCATTTGATATTGTTCAAAAGTATTTGAACTTAAACACTAAAAACATCAATCTCTTTACACAATGGAAGAGGCTCTTAGTTTTCATTTCCTTCCATACATTTAGTGGTATCGATAGTAGGTGAGCCCTCAAAACTAAACTTTTCACACAAATATTTCAAGCATATTTTTATTTGAAGGTTTTTATCATCCATTTCTTTGTAATAATGTCGAGCGCTGAAAAAATTAGCATCATTAAATATAGGTAGATCTGTGAACATTCTATATATAGATTCATTGAGCTTCATCATAAAACATTTTTGTAAACGAATGCAATCATCTAGTGCTCATGATCATTGTATTTTTGGTAAACTTTAAAACTTCAATGGATGTAAATGTACCATACATGTGCTATCTACAAATTCAAGGGTTCCTCATTGTACTCTAATTAAAAAAGAAGATATATGTGCATTGCACCTTCCCCAAATATGTCTTCCAAAAATCATTTATGGAGCATGTTAATAGTAACATCTAAAGTAGTGCCAATAGAGGTAATGTCAACAAGATCTTCTTGGAACTTCTAATTCAGCTTATTTAACTCAATGAGCACATCTATAAGAATATGGATTCAAAATTACAAAAGCACAAATATTGTTGCCAACTCATACATATCTTTCTCCCCTAACTCCCAATCTTTTAACAAAGTAGACATGAGTTTGATGAATCTTTTCATGACATTTCCCCTAGAAATCCACTTAATTTGATGAATTTGTAAAACCTCTAACTTAGTGATTTGAAATAATTCCATTATATCTTTTAGTTTTCCATGTTTTTTAGGAGATTTTTCAAGCCATGAATAAAATGTGTTTGCAAATTTATCAATATACAACAAATATGAAAAATGATATGGAACATCATTTGCTGCTAATGTTTTTTATGAGTAATGCAATGATATCTAATAAATGAGGAGCATCTTGAGATATCTTAGAAGATAAAGCTTCACAATTACTTCTCATGGAAGATTCCCCATTAAATCCAAATCCAACTAACTTCATCAAACATAAATCCATCTTTGTTACAAAAGTTCTTACTCCATCATACATAGATTGTGTGTGGTTAGATATTTTACTTGAAGCACGGTATGAATTTTGTTGCACAATTACTTCTTCTTTCATTTGTCAAATATGTAATATAAATAATCAAGTCGTGTTTTATAGTTCGATCAATGCTTTCATTAACTAAAATTGATTAGAATGAGCTATAAAAAATCTTATCTTTTAGTTTTTTTCCAATATGTCTCCTTGGAAAAAGTCTTTTTGAGATGTTGTATTTTTGTATGCAACGTATTTGTTTGTTAAAGAAATGTGTAGTGTACTTATTCCTATTGAAGTCATAAATGGTGTTGGTAGATGGCCATATTCTAGTCATAAATAGTGCTTGTAGATGATTAGTTCCAAGTTACACCATTATAACATTTTTGAACGAGTGATCTTCTTTACAACATATGATTTCATATCAAGTGATTGGCCAATGAACCACACCCGTACAAGCTTATTAATAGATAATATAAAAAGTCGTCTATTTAAAATTTACGAACTTATTAGATAATATAAAAAGTTGTCTTTTTAAAATTTATTTTGAAGGACAATTTTAACTTGCTACTTCTAAATTTATCTTTATCTTGAAAGACAATTTTAACTTAGCACTTCTCCACAGGTGAGAATCCTCACGAAAGGTTGGGACTCGTTCAAATTTGACCGCTACTCCAAGGTTTCATCAAATGGATCCAAGAAAACAAGGAGGACCTTGATTCATCGCTTGACAACAAATGATCTTATTCCATTTCGAGAGTGCACACAAGCACCCTATACATCCAAGCACAATCGTTGTCCCGGCCTCGAATCCATAGCCAGTACAATGCAGATTTCAACAACTGAGAAAGGATTCGAAGGAGATTGTGAAGAGTCTAAAGCCCATCTCAAGCATAACATTGAAAATACAGAAAAGGAAAGGAAATTATGAGCCTGACACACAAACTGCAAGAGTTGCGGCTTCAGCAAGTAAGTAAAGAAATAAATCAGGAAACCTAACAAGGAAATCACGACCCTTCACAAAAGAAAAATCGGTACTCTCCTAAGAAAAGTGCAGTGTAAACAAGTGCAATAGATGAATCTCAATTTGTCCGAAAGAGTGGAATTCAAAGTCTCATCTAAATTTCTTCAATGAGATTGTTGCGGTTGGAACCTTCGTTTGACATTGAATCTTAAATTTCTTTTTCTTGAATGAAAATGAGATTGTATCGATTACAATCTTTGTTTTGTTTGACATTTAACCTTAAATTACTTGAGATCTAACGACAAACATTACAACACACTAAATATTGTTTACTGGACAAGTGAACAGAACCATCTGTTCTATACATCATCGATCTATGGGGTATACTATTTAATGCTGCCGTAGCAGGGTTGCTTTGTTTACTGGACAAGTGAACAGAACCATCTGTTCTATACATCATCGATCTATGGGGTATACTATTTAATGCTGCCGTAGCAGGGTTGATGCCAGCAGCTTGAAATCTAACAAACATTAAACCGGTTGCAACCACATTAAATTAACAACCTGAATATTGCTGGCCATGCACAACCCTAGTCGTTACAAAATAAAACGTCGGCTGAAAGCGGGAACACCTTAAGGCGTAATTTTTTTTTTTTTTTTTGTTCCATATAGAAGTATATCTATTATGTATTCCTCTCCGTGACTCTTTGTATACCTATTTTCCCGCCTAAAGCTCTTCTCATTGTATACCTATTTTTCCGCTTCAAGCATTTCTGTGCATCCTGCTGCTTCCCCTCTAACTGCTGGTAGAGCAATGATAAAATTTTAGGGTTCATGGATTTCCTATCTTTTCTTGTTCATACAAACCTGTCTTTCCAATTACTTGCGTGCTGCAGGTAGATAGGTCCAAGGATCAAGCCATTGGAACGGATTCTCAATGTCGGCTTCTCGGGCGAAGAGTTATGATAATAGCACGACCAACATGGAGAGCACGGCTGCCAAAGGTGGCGGCGGATCTTCTTCAATTAGTGGTGCCAAGAACAAGAACGATCCCCCCAAAAGAACGAGTAATAGGGTCAAGATGGAGCGAGTCAGAGAAGCCCCGGCCAGTAAGTTTCATGATCTAATAATGCACGGCGTAAAACCTTGGAATTCTGATGCAGACGATTTCTATGAATCTCTTGTAGAAGCTCGCAGAGAGTTCGACGAATCGATGGCTAAGAATTCTAGTCCTCCACCCAAAGAATCTCAGCTGGGTAAGTTTCAAGATTCTAATGCATACGACCTCTATGAAGCTCGCGGAGAGATCGAAGCACATTGCCAGGATGAGGATTCCGAGATCAACCCATGGGAGGATTCTGGCGTCGATCCATGCCAGGGTGAGAATTTAGGCATCGACCCATATGGAGATTACGATCACTACGATGCATACCAAGATGAAGATTCCGACTACTGACTCTCAAAGGATTTGTTAAGGAGACTGAACAGTTTTTTTTCTTTTCAATTAAAGATTGAAGTGGTTTGCATTTTGTAAACTTGGTCTCCTGTTTCTGTTTATAAATAAATAGCTATTATTTTCCTTTCCTCTGGACAATAACTCATGATTCTGATATTGCATACTGTTCATAGTTACTTATATTCATGCAAAACCAGGATGGGTTGCCTCATTGTCCTGAACAAAAGTAAAACAAAACCTAGAATGCATTTTAGTTCAAAAGGGAGGAATGAAACTTAGCAATAGCATAAAGCTCTTAAGATATAAGAAGGTCAAAAAGGGGAAAATGCATAAAAAATTTCCTAAGATATAAGAAGGTGCGACATTGATTCTTAACTCTTACCCAATTTGTGTATTATTTGAGGGGAGAATAATGGAAACTTTGATTAAAATTTTTATGAATTTTTATAAATAAATTTATGATATAAAATCCATGGATCCCACATGGAAAAGATAAAAGCATAGCTATGTACATCTATTCTTAAAAACTACTACATTGAAAACTACTACATTGAAAGGGAAACAAATCTTCAATCTTTATTACTATAATAGTAATAGAGTCAAATGAACGAAATGACATTTTTATAATGCTTAAATACTAGTATAGATAAACCTCGATCTATCAAGCACCAAAAGGAATCTAATTTATTAAGTTGTATATTTTTTTACCATTTGGATCTCTTTATATTTGATATGGATCTATGTTAGTTTACTTTTTTTATATTTTATTTAGATGGATATGTAATTTATATTTTTCATTCTCTCAATGCAATTATATTATCTTTAGTTGAGAAGAAAGATATCATAATAACCATAATATATTAATGTTAAAAATTATATATTTCATTTTAGTTTCATAACATTAAAAGAACCCATTTTAGGTTCATAGCATTGATATAGTTAGAGCCAAATACATTAACAAAAATAAAAATGGCATTCTTGTGATGCTTAAATATTGTATTATATTTAATTGAGAAAAAATATATCAAAGAAACCATATTATATTAAAGTTAGAAATCTTATATTTCATTTTAGGCAAACATTTAAATGTGGTTGGGATCATTACCATCACTGCTACCATCACTGCTATCATGTGAATCAAAACAAATATGTTAAATTTATAAATTAGAAAACCATCATGCTACACATTTTGAATAAATAATGGAAATGGAAATATGTGACATTCACAATCCCCAAACAAAATTAGGTTCTTGTAAATTAGTCACTTGATCCCTAAAATGTACACAAGAATGTAGAAATAAAGGATTTGACATTAGAAGTTACCAAATTGAAAGGTTAAGGAATACTTTAATTTTTATAGGCATAGGAGCTTTAGGGACAAATTAATTCAAGGAGATGGAACTCTTTTTATCTTTCAATATTGTGTATTATTTCAGTTCAAAAGAAAAATACCTATTTCATTAAGTCTGGATTTATTTTAGTTCAAGTCTATTTAAAAAGAGGCCAAAATTACTCTTTTAAATCCCAAAACCAAGGTTTCTAAATTGCAAAATCAAGGTTTCCAAAGCTCCAAAAATCCAAAAGTGTCATACTTGGGTAGGTATGGAATCCAATATTGATAGTTTTGGAATTTGTTTTTACACTTTTTGAACCCAACTTTCCACTTTTAAACCTGTTTTTGCACTTTAGAAAGTGTATTTCTTGATTTTTTGAATTTTTTTTGCACTCTTTTAATCATTTTTTCACTTTTTGATTAGGACTTTGCACTCATTGAATTGGATTTAGAACTTGTTAAATTCAATATTAAAACTTTCAGTTTTTATTTTTATTTTTCACTTTATAAAGTCCATTTTCATACTTAATTTTAAATCACATTTCAAATAAATTAAATCATAGAAAAATATGAAGACATGCCCAACCCAAAAACATTTTCAAACATATAAATATATTATCAATAAACATATATATATTCTTTAACAAATTGGTTTCATACTTTTTACAATTTAGTCCTCACATCACTAGCATCGTTGAGTTGTAGCAAGAAAGGCCAAAATTGATCGAACAAAATATGTCATTTTCATCATCACAAGAATAACCTTTAACAATAATATAGTTTCCATTGTCTTTATAGGTATTTTTTTTCCTTCAAATCATCTACAATAACAATGTCTATAGAATTATAAGCACCTATTAAATTTTTCCAAACTTTATTAAGGGATTTCAAATATACGTGTAGATTTCCAAGGCTAACATAACCTAGACATAACCCTTTCTTGGTATAGCGTGAAGGTCATCTTGTGTTAGTATGAGTTAAATATTTGGCTTTCAAATTCAATTTTTATGAATAAAAATGGCAACACTCATCCACATTCTTTCGTTGCGTGGATGTCCACAAACCAACTTCAAAAAATGTTAAGGGATTTTTGAAGAAATTCAATAAAACCAAATCATAGAAATTATAACTTTGTTCTTGCAATGATTTCGAGTTTCCTTTGCATTGCTAGACTCCTTGATATCTATCAATATCATCGATTTATTTAATAATCTTGTATTTGCAAACAAATAAACTCAATACATAACTCTCATTAATATATATATAATGTTTCTATATAGAAAAAATAGTAAATATTAACTTTTATGAACATGAGAACCAATTTTAGAAAAACACATGAGCACTTGCATATTTATCTTCTTTTTATTTCCTTATAAAAAAAATTCTTTGCACATGTCTTTCAGAGGAAACATTAAAGGTCGAACTATATCACAATATATAAGAATCCATTAGAGGGGGATACAAGGAGATATAATAAAGAAACTTATCAAATATCCCAATAAAAGTTGGTGTCTAAAGACATCGGTTGTAGGACTTCAAGCAGAACAATTGACAACCGAGTCGAACCAAACAATTGATCGTCATATCTCTTGATCAAATTTTTGACTACATAAAAATATGATAACAATATATATAATCACAACAATAATATTCAGAATCCATTAAATTAAGAAAAATATAGATGTCAACCAACTAAATAGGAGCCAAGTGTTTTAGGAGCTCAAAAGTCCATATCAATAATATTAAAACATGACAAAGTAAAAAAAAAATTATAATATAGTCAAAACAAACCGATTATAATTAAGTATTATAATATATGGTGCAATAGTAAACAATCTAGTATTACAAGTTGTTTTTGAATGCTTAATGAAGGGAAGAATGATCTATTATCAAACATTCCATCCAATTTAGAAACAACCTACCATACACTTCTCACCAAATATTGATCTTCTTGAGAAGATACGTCATTAGGTTTAACGAAAATTCATTTTTCAATAGTATTTCTTGTATCGTTTCACCTTCCAAGACAATCATGAAAATTCATTTCCAAAATCAAGACACTCTATTTGCATATCTTTGAAGGTTTTTCTAAATTCATCCATAGAGCATAAGAGCAAAAGAAATTAGTTTGTTGATCAATTGTTTTGGTCTTCTCTTCTAGGAATTTCTTAAATAAAGTCCTCCCATCAGTTACACATTTAGAATATCAAATTCCAACTTGAAATGAGAAAAAATCTATTTTCACTCTTTCCTCATTCGAGCTTTAACTTTGTAAAGTAAACAACTCATAGCACAAAATACTAAATAACACAACATGTTTCCTATTTTCTTTTATAAAAAAATTGCAAAAACTCAATTGTGTTTGGTCATTACCAGTACAAGTTTGAATGGTATTTGAAATCATATTATTGGTTGCACTACCATGCGCTTCAACTCCCTTTTTAGTGGTTCCTACTTTTGAAAACCAAAAACCTTCCATTTCTAAAAGAAACGTGATTTTTATGAGAATATGCACAAAATAAGGTCTATGTCATACAATGCTTAGAAATATATTTAGTGTCTCATACCTATAATTGATTTTCTAAGAGAGGTTTGGGTGCCTACTACACTAGCGCTTTTAGGTCATTTTCCAACAATCATGAATCTTTAAATGCACATTGTTCATGTGTCCTCTGTAACAATTTGTAGACAAATATTCTTAGTATATCTTTATAGAGAAATTATACTAAGTCTAATTTGAAATTTCAGAAAAACACTGAACATAATCTAGAATCTCACCTTCTTCACCATAACTAATTGTAGATTGTTCAATTCTATCATAATTATATTTTTTGTTCAATCTCCAATGCCAACATCACCATGACTCGATTTTCTCTTCCTATTAGAGGATTCATGTGAATCACCAACACCTGCAACCAAAAACATAAAGCAAAATATTTTTTTTATAATGAAATAGAGAATCAAAACACATAATGAAAGAAAAAATGTAAATATAGATAAAAATATATTCATTTGGCTCATTCAAAATGTCTGAAATAATTTTTCATGTAGAGTTCCTGTCAAAATCTATTCATAATAGAAACAATGCATATATATGGAATTATGCTTAGAAAAAGAAAATTTTTATTGCCAACATAGAACTAGATGACGTGTTGAGGCCTGAAAATCCCAAGTAACAACAGTAGGGACTCTCCCCAATAAGCATTCCCAATTAGCTCGTTATTGTTTGGTATGGGGAATCCATCCGGTTTACGGTTTGACTACCGTAGGTCAAGTAACGATTAAAGCTTGTTTTACCGATTGCGGCCCGGCCCATCCTTTAAGTGTATTTTTTAATTTTATATTTATATATGATATGCAAGTTCCTAATTAAGTGCAATCGAGAGAGATAACGAAGAGTTCACAATGTGATGCGCATGTACTTACCTCTCGTCTTACCTCTTTCGCTTCTAAATCATAAACAAATAATAGCTAGGCCAAGCTAACTAGTTCTGTCTAACCTATCCCTAGGGAGAAAGATTATATTAAGATGAGTAATGTACCATACAACATGCATAAAAAATATTACAGATAGTTGTTTATAATTCAGAATACATGAGTGTAAGTAGAAAGATAAACAAAGATATAGCTCATTGTTAGTTAACACATTCATTACTCAATATACCACATAAATTTCACAAAATTAACAGGAAATCATTCATAACAAGGAAATAATTCATAAGTCAGAACGATCGAGATCACAGTTTGTAGAAAAAGCTGAACCAGAAATAATTCGACATTCAACCAATCTACAACATGCATTTGAGACTTCACAGCGCCTTCTCCAGCAGAAAATATGACTTCTTTATTATAAAAGGAAGTAGTTCTTCTTACAATAAAATTCATAAAAAGATAGCATGAAAAAGGTCCCTTCCTCTATCGACTTGATCTCTATTTATACAATTACAAATGTCTTTTGGTCTCCCTTTCCCTTTGGAATTCTTTTACAAATCAGTTACAAAAAAGGCCTTTGTCTCCTAGTGAGCTCGCTAACTTAGGAAAATGTAATATTACAAAAATGTATTAATAAAACAAGCATGCTAAGTGGACCCAGCCACATCATTTATGAATTGCTTCCAAATATTAGCATGCTAAGTGGACCCAGCCACATCATTTATGAATTGCTTCCAAATATGAGAAAACAACTATACAAAATTTGCAAGAAAATATAATAACCACTATGGTTGAAAGATGATGGTCCTTGTAGTTGGAGCGACATTCCTAATACACAAGTCATTTTATAAATTTTTTATCAATAAAGAAAAATGGATAATTTGCATGTAATGGTTTGAGGATAAATTTTCATCAGTACTGCAATATTTTAATGAAGAGCACAAACCTTTGTCTATAACTACCTTGTTGTTACAAACCTCAAAATGACCATTATGTCTTGCTCACAAGATAAAGATTCCCAATGCAGAGCTTATATGGTGGCTTTATCCACGTTAATTGTGTGTGATCCCAAAATATAAATGCCATGGTATCTAATACCCTATATTTTGTCCCTATACCATGGGTTCTACAATTATAAGTATCCCTAGTGCACCAAACATTGAAATCATCTCCATATTGAACTCATAGACCAAATATTTCTTATTCAAGGCATGAGTGGTTTCCATGGAATATGACCCCAACTTTCCCTCATCCCTATTAGTCATCCTTAGAGCACCAAACCTTCAATTGGCCATCATATCAAACTCGTATACCAAATATTCTCTATTAGGGCATATGTAATGGCTTGAGGGACCACGCATGGCCTATGATCCCCAAACGTGAATGCCACGGATTAAGACCTTATATTTTGTCTATGGACCATGAAATGAGCATTGATAATCATCTATTGCATGATATATCTCAAAATGGAAAGCTTAATATCTCACTCATAGGATAAATATCCCTATATAAAGCATTTGTGGTTATTTTGGGAACAACACATGCCCCATGAGACCATAGGAAAATGTATTGTTTTAAACCATGTATTTAAACCTTAAATAATGGAATAGATTCAAATAACCATCCATCATGTTTTATATATTGACATAATGGTCGTATCCCACTTTTAGGCCAACAATTCCCTATGTATTAAATTTTGAGTCTATTATACAAGTTTATTACGTTTTGCCGTGCACCAACTCCATTTATTGTGGTTGACTAAATCGCGTGCGCATTTTTGATATACAAATCATGTGCGCGTTCTTAGAAGTCAAATCGTGTGCGCATTATGGGACTGTTAAGACAGTGAATTGTCATTTTCTGAAAGCAACTTCACTGCGTGTTTTCTAAAAATTTCTATTTGCGCGCAATATTTTTCAAGAGCACGAGCTTGCCTTTCAAAATACTCACAATCCACACCATCTCCATCATTCTTTTTGTTATGCAGGTGCAACATTGAGGACATCTTCCATGGTTGCGGAGCACACAGGATAAGATATCAAGCTTCAATGTCATTTCATGGTGATGGTGGATATAACTTTCATTTTCTTATTATTCTTGAAGAGAACCAAAGGTAAATTTTCCCATTCATTGTTGTTTTGATGGGAAATATGAACAATTGAGAAGGAAGATTGAAGTATATTGAAGGATTAATAGTTATATTAAAACAAGTTAAAAGTTTGGAAGCTTGTAATTGAGGAGCAAAAAAAACAAGGTATATTGACATTGATCATTATGGTGATGGGGAATGTACGTAACCGAGGAAGAAAATCAGCAAGGAAGAAGAGACCTCAAGAAGTCATCGAAGAAGAGAAAGAAAAGAAAAGAATAGACATGATGAATCGGAGGCTTTCTTTGGAAACTAATTCAAATCCAACTATAGAGGATACGATGGTTCATCCTATTAATCCAACACAAGAAGAAATTCTGCATTCACTAGAGGGACCATCTCAAGACGAAGCTCATGAAGAGGCAGTGTACATGGAGCCTACTGTTGAAGAGACGTTGGACATGGAGCCTACTGTTGAAGAAGAAAATATTAATCGGACCATCGATGAGGATGTTGGACTTCCACCATCCAACTACCAGGAAGAGAGTGAAGGACAACAAGTTGCTACTGAAACCCCAGAGCATATTGTTGATGCACTAGATGATAGAAATCCAACCCCCTTACTTCCATTAGAAAGCACACGTCGAAGAACTCCGAAGCGTATACAAGTTGATGAAGGACTCCTCAATTCCATTGAAGGTACGCTATCTAAACGTAGTATTGCTTATCAAACTCCACAGATACTAAATAAATATTTTGATTCTAAATGTGATGGAGATAAATGTAGATTATTTTTATCATTGTTAAAATCTAGGGGCATGAATATTGTTAGGAAATCGTTAGGGATAAAGATGATAAAGGCTTCTGGACCAAGTTCTCATATAGTTAAAATCTTAGCAGATGCCTTTGGTAAAATTGGTAAGAACACACGGTCAAAGGACCGCAATGCAGCTCGTCGTGTGTTGTCACAAGCAATTGTGAATAAGAACACCAGGGTCC
>LPNX010028333.1:355799-367305 GCA_001517045.1 Pseudotsuga menziesii
GTCCTCCAAGACAATAGATTGTTGGTTTTCCATGTTTGTATTTCCATTGACATGTACTAAGAGACCATCATTAACTTTCATTCACCCAAACCCTTCATCATCATCATGCTCATCATCATCCTCATCCTCATCATCATCATCACCTTCATCATCATCATCATCCTCATCCTCATCATCATCATCACCATCAACATCATCAACATCATCCTCATCATCATCCTCACCGTCATCATCATCCTTATCATAATCATCACCATCAACATCATCATCATCATCATCATCATCACCATCATCTTCATCATCATCACCATCAACATCATCAACATCATCCTCATCATCATCATCATCACCATCATCTTCATCATCATCACCATCAACATCATCAACATCATCCTCATCATCATCATCATCATCCTCACCTTCATCATCATCATCATCATCCTCACCTTCATCATCATCATCACCATCAACATCATCAACATCATCCTCATCATCATCGACATCCTCATCATCATCACCATCAACATCATGAACATCATCATCATTCATCATTATGAGTAATAGGGTTCTTTCATTCCTTCAACAATATAATATGAACAAGACCTCAAAGCACGAAACATGACTTCACACGAGTATCTATGGCACTATGTATCTAGGTTTTGTCACCTTGGTGCCTTAGACATGGTCAGTGGAGGAGACATGAACTTTAGGATCTAAATCAATATTCTATCCATATATGGATAAGTAGATTGCCTCCTTTAAAACAACCACACATGGATTGTTGAGAGTACCATTATCCTATGATTGAGGATGTCAGTTCCATTAGGTAGTTTTAAGCATTATGTATAGGTTTCCTAAGGCCTTAGTAATGGAATTCCAAGGAATAATATCATTCCTTTTTCCCTAAATAAACCATTAAAGCACCTAGAGCCATGAACAATGCCTCAAAGCAAAACTCATAATGTTGCATGGGTATCCATTATTCTATGTATCCCACTATTATGGTCTTATGGCCTTGGAAATGGTCAATGGAGGAGACCTAAACCTCGATCCCTAAAATATAAAATGAGATTGTAATCCCTAAAATATGCTTATCATTGTCTAATGGACGTTATAGATGCCCTATATTACCTCATTGTCTAATTTAGGGTCAGGGTTTGCAGGATAGAATGATCACTTACCACTGATAAGCCAACTAAAATTGCTCCAGAGAGAATACGCATGCAAGATAAAATGAACCAATGAACGATATCTGGAGGTGACCTGCAACTCACCATAGATCGATTTTTGGGCCTCCGATCGATGAACCGTCGATTCCGTTGGATTCGTGACGTGAGATTTTAGCTAGGGGGGGCCTCTCCCTCCTGTCCATTGCCCGATGCCCTCTGTCTACGGTGGTTTCTGAAGCTAGGGTTTCGCTCAGTAGGGGACAATGCAGTCACGCCAACGAGGGCCAAACCTGGAAAGCCACGGATGGTGGGGGTACGGTTGGCATTGCCATATTTCCCATGCCCAAACACATGAGCAGGAGTTGACAGAATTCAAAATTGCCACTCCGTGAGGTTTTTTGTGCACCGGGCCCAAGTCCACTAGGTGTCCCTGAACAGTATGTGGAGGTGACCTGCAACTCACCATAGATCGATGCTCGGGCCTCCGATCAACGAACTGTCGATTCTGTTGGATTCGTGACGTGGAATTTTAGCTAGGGGGGGGCCTCCCCCTCCTGTCCATTGCCCGGTGACCTCCGTCTACGGTCGTTTCTAGAGCTAGGGTTTCATTTCATGACTAGTTATTGGTATGCTTAAAGGTGCTAGAAAGTTTAATAGAAAGGAATGCTTCAAATATTGGTATGTCCCATTAGTTGATTTAGGGTGTATTTCAAATGGCAGGAACTTAGGGTTAGGGTGTAATGTTGGAATATATTAAAGCCACTAACAACTTAGTACCATGCCCAATAATAGATGTAACACCTTTCATGGATCACACACACTTATTAACATTCCTAATAACACGATGCTACACAACAAGTCAAAGTTCTATTTGAACACTTGTCCATAATGAGTACTTGTTGTGAATTTGATATCTCATTCAAATATAGATGGGCTCTCCTCATAACATATTTTTCTTGTCATTGTAAGGACTACTCCATAAGAAATATATTGTCTCTAGTGCATATGCTACAATAGTCATGGAATTTGAATCAACTCATTTAGAACTTGAAGACAATATTAGCCATGGCTACATACCCTAAGTGCATATGCCCAACTTTAACAACATTTCCACTTCTCTTTTGCAACAAGCATACAATCATGCCCAACTAGAATTACATATGCACCCTTAAAGACCAAAATTCATAGGTTATGCATGTCACATTGATTATTACATCCATGTATACACTTTACATCTTATGTCTTTATTTTGTTCATCACTCCAAACATGGAATTTCACAAGTACAATATACACACATGTTATCACAAGCTTAGCTCATTTTCATAACTAGCTTAATGGAAATAAAATTCATGGGTTATGCATACCACACTAAGTTTTATATCCATATACCATTTACATCATGAATCTTTGGTTCATTCATCACTCCTTACATGGATTTTCACATGCATAAGACACACATATATTATCATAATCCTATCACATTCTTAAAACCAACTCCATGCAAATAAAATTTCGCAACCCCAATTCCACTAGGTGTCCCTGAACGATATCTGGAGGTGACCTACAAATCGCCATAGATCGATGCTAGGGACTCTGATCGATGAACCTTCGATTCTGTTGGATTCGTGACGTGGGATTTTAGCTAGGGGGGGGCCTCTCGCTCCTGTCCATTGCCCGGTGCCCTCCATCTACTGTGGTTTCTGAAGCTAGGGTTTTGCTCAATAGGGGACAATGCAGTCATGACAACGAGGGCCAAAGCTAGAAATCCACAGATGGTGGGGATGCGGTTGGAATTTCCATATTTCCCATGCCCAAACACACTAGCAGGAGTTGACAGAATTCAAAATTGCCACTCCGTGAGGGTTTTTGCGCACCGGGCCCAGTTCCACCAGGTGTCCCTGAACGGTATCTGGAGGTGACCTGCAACTCGCCATAGATCGATTCTCAGGCCTCCGATCGACAAACCATTGATTCCGTTAGATTCGTGACGTGGTATTTTAGCTAGGGGGGGGGCCTCTCCCTCCTGTTCATTGCCCGGTGACCTCCGTCTACGGTTGTTTCTGGAGCTAGGGTTTCGCTCAGTAGGGGACAATGCAGTCACGCCAACGAGGGCCAAACTTGGAAAGCCATGGATGGTGGGGGTGCGGTTGGCATTGCCATATTTCCCATGCCCAAACACACTAGCAGGAGTTGATATAATTCAAAATTTCCGCTCCGTGAGGTTTTTTACGCACCAGGCCCAAGTCCACCAGGTATCCTTGAACGGTATCTGGAGGTGACCTGCAACTCGCCATAGATCGATGCTCAGGCCTCCGATTGATGAACTGTCGATTCCCTTGGATTCGTGATGTGGGATTTTAGCTAAAGGGGGGCCTCTCCCTCCTGTCCATTGCCTGGTGACCTCCGTCTATGGTCGTTTCTGGAGCTAGGGTTTCATTTCATGACTAGTTATTGGTATGCTTAAAGGTGCCAGAAAGTTTAATAGAAAGGAATGCTTCAAATATTGGTATATCCCATTAGTTGATTTAGGGTGTATTTCAAATGGCAGGAACTTAGGGTTAGGGTGTAATGTTGGAATATATTAAAGCCACTCAAAACTTAGTACCATGCCCAATAATAGATGTAACACCTTGCATGGATCACACACACTTATTAACATTCCTAATAACATGATTCTACACAACAAGTCAAAGTTATATTTGAACACTTGTCCATAATGAGTACTTGTTGTGAATTTGATATCTCATTCAAATCTAGATGGGCTCTCCTCATAACATATTTTTCTTGTCATTGTAAGGACTACTCCATAAGAAATATATTGTCTCTAGTGCATATGCTACAATAGTCATGGAATTTGAATCAACTCATTTAGAACTTGAAGACAATATTAGCCATGGCTACATACCCTCGGGCCTCTGATCGACAAACATTGATTCTTACATCCATGTATACACTTTACATCTTATGTATTTATTTTGTTCATCACTCCAAACATGGAATTTCACAAGTACAATATACACACATGTTATCACAAGCTTAGCTCATTTTCATAACTAGCTTAATGGAAATAAAATTCATGGGTTATGCATACCACACTAAGTTTTATATCCATATACAATTTACATCATGAATCTTTGGTTCATTCATCACTCCTTACATGGATTTTCACATGCATAAGACACACATATATTATCATAATCCTATCACATTCTTAAAACCAACTCCATGCAAATAAAATTTTGCAACCCCAATTCCACCAGGTGTCCCTGAACGGTATCTGGAGGTGACCTGCAACTCGCCATAGATCGATGCTCGGGCCTCCGATCGACGAACCGTCAATTCCGTTGGATTCATGACGTGGGATTTTAGCTAGGAGGGGGCCTCTCCCTCCTGTCCATTTCCCGGTGACCTCCATCTACGGTGGTTTCTGGAGCTAGGGTTTCGCTCAGTAGGGGACAATGCAGTCACGCCAACGAGGGCCAAAGCTGGAAAGCCACAGATGGTGGGGATGCGGTTGGAATTTCCATATTTCCCATGCCCAAACACACTAGTAGGATTTGACAAAATTCAAAATTGCCGCTCCTTGAGGTTTTTTGCGCACCGGGCCCAATTCCACCAGGTGTCCCTGAACGGTATCTAGAGGTGACCTGCAACTCGCCATAGATCGATGCTCGGGCCTCCGATCGACGAACTGTCGATTCTGTTGGATTTGTGACGTGGTATTTTAGCTAGGGGGGGGCCTCTCCCTCCTGTCCATTGCCCAGTGACCTCCATCTACGGTCGTTTATGGAGCTAGGGTTTCATTTCATGACTAGTTATTGGTATGCTTAAAGGTGCTAGAAAGTTTAATAGAAAGGAATGCTTAAAATATTTGTATGTCCGATTAGTTGATTTAGGGTGTATTTCAAATGGCAGGAACTTAGGGTTAGGGTGTAATGTTGGATGCCTTATAACTATTTTTTTATAGTCGAAAAATGGACTTAATTGTCCTCTCGAAACTTAAGGATCCTTTCAGTTTTGAATTGGAAGCTTTCCCTTTTGTTTGGTTTCGAAACAACATGCCTCCTTCGACCTATATTCATTATGTTCATTGAGGTCACTAGAGTTTTTTATCAACGAAAATGAAGAATTGGGCATTGCCACAGGTCAATAATTAGGAAACCCTAGATAATGGATATGTTCCTTCTGAGTGGCTTGGTTGGGATATTCTCTCAATTAATTCATCATGTTTATGAGATGAATGGAATTTATCTTTTGTCACGTGTTGGATGTGGAGAAATTATCGGCTTCAAATTGTAAGTGGGAATCAATACTTGAAGCATTTCACACCCTTTTTATATGCCAATATTGAAAGTGTTGAGTTTACGTTGGTGTCTGTACCGCTATCTTAATTCCCTCTGATTTATTATTGATTTTTGGCCACATGAGACCTTGGTCATTTATTTTTCTTTAAAGCAAACATATCTTGATAATTGATTTTTGGTCACATGAGACCTTGGCCATTTTGGTCATTTCTATGAATCTGACATGTCTTGCCGTGATACTTGTTCGACGACCATTCGCTTCTATACTAGTTGGATTGGGTCTATGGGAGGGTTTACGTTTAGCTACTAGTATGAAATTGATTAAGGGTTCTTGTTCTATCACATGGAACAACTTGATTATGTCGGTGTCATGTTTAGCTTGATTATGCAACTATCATGTTTTGGTGTATTTGTTGTACCAATTGGAGAAGTCCATAGATCAATGCTTGGGCCTCCGATCGACGAACCGTCGATTCCGTTGGATTTGTGATGTGGGATTTTAGCTATGGGGGGGACTCTCCCTCCTCTCCATTTCCCGATGACCTCCATATACGGTCGTTTCTGGAGCTAGGGTTTCGCTCAGTAGGGGACAATGTAGTCACGCCAACGAGGGCCAAATATGGAAAGCCACAGATGGTGGGGATGCAGTTGGCATTGCCATATTTCCCATGCCCAAACACACTAGCAGGAGTTGACAAAATTCAAAATTGCCGCTACGTGAGGTTTTTTGCGCACCAGTCCCAAGTCCACCAGGTGTCCCTGAATAGTATTTGGAGGTGACCTGCAACTCACCATAGATCGACGCTCGAGCCTCCGATCGACGAACTGTCAATTCCATTGGATTCATGACATGGTATTTTAGCTAGGGGGGGGCCTCTCCCTCCTATCCATTTCCCGGTGACCTCCGTCTACAGTGGTTTCTGGAGCTAGGGTTTCACTCAGTAGGGGACAATGCAGTCATGCAAACGAGGGCCAAAGCTGGAAAGCCATGGATGGTGGGGATGCGGTTGGCATTGCCATATTTCCCATGCCCAAACACACTAGCAGGAGTTAACAGAATTCAAAATTACCGCTCCGTGAGGTTTTTTACGCACTGGGCCCAAGTCCACTAGGTGTCCCTGAACGGTATTTGGAGGTGACCTGCAACTCGCCATAGATCAACGCTCGAGCCTCCGATCGATGAACTGTTGATTCCGTTGGATTCATGATGTGGGATTTTAGCTAGGGTGGGGGGGATCTCCCTCCTGTCCATTACCCGGTGACCTCTGTCTACGGTCGTTTCTGGAGCTAGGGTTTCTCTCAGTAGGGGACAATGCAATCATGCCAACGAGGGCCAAAGCTGGAAAGCCACAGACGGTGGGGATGCGGTTGGCATTGCCATATTTCCCATGCCCAAACACACTAGCAGGAGTTGACATAATTCAAAATTGCCGCTCCATGAGGTTTTTTGCGCACCGGGCCCAAGTCCACCAGGTGTCCCTAAACGGTATCTGGAGGTGACCTGCAACTCACCATAGATCGATGCTCGGGCCTCCGATCGATGAACCGTCGATTCCATTGGATTCATGACGTGGGATTTTAGCTAGTGGGGGGCCTCTCCCTCTTGTCCATTGCTCGATGCCCTCCGTCTACGGTGGTTTCTAAAGCTAGGGTTTCTCATAACTAGAGGCATAATTCAACTTTTAGATCCCTCAGGGTTGAGGAAAAATTACTTGATGTATTTCTACATATTAGATGGTGTATTTCACCTTTGAGGAGGGATTTGGAGTAAAAATATTTTGTTCAAGGAATTTTCTACATTTTAATAAGAAAGATCTTTGCTTGAGGAGACACCATGTGGAACTTTTGACATGGTCAAACTCTCAAATGAAGAATAAATGTGTGCTTTAATAGGATCTCACGAGTTAGACATATGAGAATTAGCAATGTGGACCTATTCAAGGAATTTTATCCAATCATAAGGAAAATAATAAGGGAGTGCTCCTCCTTAGGAGGAATCTAGGGATTTCTAAAGAAATAGTATTCTATGGGAGAGTTGTTCGATGTGAACGCTATAAAAGGAGATCGTTCTTATTTGTTCAAGTCATGTTTGTAAGAGGGAATCATCTCATTCATACAACAGCTCAGACTTTGTCAACAAGAGTTTGGATCAGTTTGGTTCAGTTTGGATTAGTGGCAACAGTCTTATACAACCAGTATCCTACAAGATCTTTCTTGGAATGTGTGCCCTAGAGGCATGTTCAAACTGATGTAAAGTCTGCTTATTATCTACTCATGTACAAAGTTCCTTTAATGCTGAGTTCTTAGTCTTTGGATTCTATTGTAGTTCCTTTAATGCTGAGTGATTAGTCATTGGGTGCATGAGGTTTGTTGAATAGTGTTGTTGGTTCTTGATGAAATGTAAAGCATGTATTGCACTTAGTTTTATTAAATTACACTTGAGCATTGACTTAACTTGTAATTTAATGAATCCAAACTCACACTTTTTAATTAGATATATCCAATTGGTGTGCAAGTAGTGAGTTCATTGAAACCTTGAAATACATTGTATTGCACTTATATTTATTAAATTACACGAGCAAGAACTTTGACTTTAGTGTGCATGTATTGAGATCATTGAAACCTTTAAATATAATATTTTTTTCTTTTGACATAGTGCATTCATAAGTAATAGATAATCCTCACAAATCAATACAATAGATTGACACAAGAACATGTGGAAACCAAAGAACAAATTCAAAGTGAAATGTATATTGCCTCCTAACAAAGCTTTTTCCTATAGACACATGATTATGATTGGAATGTTTTCTGGATTATCAAGAATGGGAGTGAATGTACATTTTTATCATTACGTAGTTTATTGTAATTGTGCATTGTTCTCAAATTTATAACTGATATCTCCATACAATCGTAAAATCTATAAAAAAGGGGAACATTACACATAGAAAAATTCTTTGCCACACATGTATAATCACACTTAAAAGACTGAACCATGAATATCTCAAGAGCCTTGATATGAAATATTTTTTATACCATGAAAGTTATAATACAAAAATATAAGGCCTAGATCTATGGCCTGTCAATGTACATGTATCAAAAACATATTTGATGTACATGTGCAAACAAAAGTACATCTGTCCTGGACCGAGCCACTATACTCTAACTCCAGACTGTACATAAAAATTCATATTTTTCCTAGACTAACACATCAAAATTCTAACTTTCTCTTGTTTTTCCCGGACCCTGATGCTCTTCGGCTCCGTCTACGACCACTGTGCATCTCTGGCGACTGCAAATCAATGAAAATATTTCTTGATTACGAAACTAAGCTAGTACTGTCCATCAATAACAAAGTTTGAAAATTTAAAATATGACTCAATTGTAAATTAAACAAAGACCCACTGCATCCGTCGGGGGTATAGGTGCCTGTGGTGTCGAGGGTGTAGGTGCCTCTGGTGTACTCGACCTTGCAGCGAGCCTCCTTGCCATGCTTGGCTGCAAATAAAACAAAATATGTCAATTATCTCAAGAATTATCAACATGTATATGAATGAGAAAGTATTAATCAATTATGTAAAAAATGAATATTTCACCGAAAAAACCATTTCTAGGAGATGATGCTGGTGTTCTTCAGTAGTAAGAGGAGCCATAGGTTGAACGTCAACCTCAGTTGCATGCACTAATGGACCAGGGCATGGCTACATTCACCAAATGATTAAATAGTTAGACACACTACTACATTTCGACCAAAAATCCGATGGCCGTCATGTCGGATTTTCGACACTTTCCTGTCGCATGTACGACACTTTGATTTTTTTTTAAGCGTCGGAAACTTGTCGTCAGTTAGCTGACACCTAAATAACCGTCGGTTAAGCGACACCTATGAAACCATCGCTTAAATGTAAAGCGTCGCTTAAGCGACAGAATATTTTCGACGGTAGTAAAATTTTTTTAGAAAATTGCCTTCATAACCGTCACTTAAGCGACGCATATCAACTAAAATCGTCGGATAAGCGACATATGTATCCGTCGTTTATGCGACACCTTTCAACTAAAAGCGTCGGATAAGCGACATATGTATCCGTCGTTTAAGCGACACATTTCAACTAAAAGCGTCGGATAAGCGACAGTTATAAGCGTCGCTTAACCGACGCCTGTGTGTGTTTTAAAAATAAAAAATAAAATCAACGTCAACAAATTTGTTTAATAACAGGTTCACTCCATCTATGATCAATGAGTTGCTCCTTTCATGGACGAAGGGATCGTAAGAGAATTTTTATATGAATTAAGTCCACATTGTTCAGGTTTGGTTCTTATTGAGAATCAAATCCACTACCCTAATTAGGTTGCAGGGCTCTTGTCCGCACATAACCCACTTGTTGTGACAATAATCAATGGCGTCTCTAAACATTTGAGAATATCTCACCGAACAATTCTCATTGAATCTTCAACTCATTGAATTTACCACTCTTCGGTCAGAATTGAGGTTCTTTTCAGTACTATGTATAAGAATTAGCTCAAGGTTAGCAACTGCGATAAATTATCCTATTTCATAAAAGCATTAAATCTGAATCCATCTAGTCCTGCCTGTGCATATTGGGTAAGTTAGCTACAAAATTTAGAAGGGAAATCTCTCGCAGTGTTATGTCAAGAATTCAACGATGTTAAATGAACTTCCAGATTCCTCATATGAAATCCTCTGGGAGATATTCTCAGTAATAAAAAATCATTTAATTTGCCCTCAGTAAGACCCAGCCAAGAAATTAAGACAATGTTAGGAGATATAACAAGCGGTAACACTTCTGAGGTTGACAGTTCTGAAACTAATGTTTAATAACAGTGTAATTTAGAACAACTAAATCCTCTGGACCAAGAAAAAGCAGCGCCTTCAATAGTGACACTGTACTAAAGGTACTGGAATGTATCACAAATAAAAGCAAGTTGCATATGTAATTGAATGACGAGACAGAAAATTTTGTTGGCATATTGTTCTGAACTTCAACTTATTTTCAAAGTTTAAGATCAAATAAACAAACTTGGCTGAAAGGCATACACATAATGGGCATCCTTTAACAATAAGGGCATTCTCGATTGAAAGTATAGTAAATGGAATCAATACACAATTGATGAATGTCCCTGAGGAATGTAATAGCAACCATTATCAAAGGACCATAAACATATTATGTATTAAATTACCAATGGATTGCAAGGGTCGTAAGAGGGAAGAGGTGAAAATAGGAAAGAAGTTCCCAGATGTGAATCCTTGCATGCTCTGATAAAAGGTCAGACAAGAAAGTTCTTAAGATTTCAAAAAAAATGTACTAGTGTATACCTTTGTTCTTTTGAGCAGAGGGCAGCAATATCATCTATCCCTCGACTTGTGAGAATTCTGCACAATCACAATTGCAGAGAATTTGCCACATCACAACTTCACCAAAGCTCATGGGGTCACACTTAGCCCATATGCAGAGAGGCAGCTACAGGTTGAAGGTATTTTACGGCCTAGGCAGTGAAAAACCACCCTAAATATGTTCCTTTTATGGCTGATATGAAAGGCTGGAAACAAGTCTGAAACAACCTCTGATGCTACCATAATTTCTTCAAGATCATTGTTTATTGTTTACCAAACTCAAATTTGCACTATTGTTACTGTTTAGATGCATAGGACGAAGGCCGAGTCTTATTGGCACTTAGTCTCGGCGAGCTGCATTTTGACTGTAGGGCTCATTCCTTTAAGAAATTACTGTGATACTACTTCACAAACTGCCAGATTTTAAGTATGCCCCTGCAGTTATCCAAGGAACAACACCTTTCTTACAAACTCCAGTCTCTTCTCATCCAGAATCATCCAAGAACATCCAGATTCCAAAGCAATCCTGAGACCTTTCCAACTACAATAATAGATAAACTAATAAAAATTGGCCTTACAGGGCTAGTAGCCATAATGTTTTCCACAACTTCAAAAAAAACACTCCCAAAATAGCCATTCAAGTTGAAAAGACCATAAACTAATGACATGGTTTAGGGTTCAA